>JAWWLR010020003.1:0-11031 GCA_035041075.1 Acraspis erinacei | reverse complement strand
GCAGATCGAACTAAACAGCGAAAAATAATTTTTAAATAATAAGATGTTGTCCCAACATCAATAGATCTTATTATTATTTAAAAATTATTATTCACTTTTCAGTTAAATCTGATATAGAAGCGTGTTTTTCAGTTTTTTTAAACTATTATTTTTTATAGTCGGCCTCGCATTCTTCTGGTGACTAATCATCATGAATCGTATAAAAATGCACTTCTTCTGATACTTCTTCCCATGAATTAATTCTTGATCCTAAAAAAATTTCTTCTCATGCAGCAGTTGCAATTCCTCCTCATACATTTCCTCGCCAATTAACAAGAATCTTCAGGTATCGCAGTAAAGGCCCCGATGCAATTCAATTATTTTCGTAAAAAGACCTTCACAATATACAACTAACTTTCTTAATAACCATTTGGACTTATTACTGCACAAAGATGATTCAGAAATTGTATCTTCACTAGCAGAGGAGCCAGGAAGTTCTTCGCTTGTCGACATTAAAAAAAAAATCAATGTGGAATTATATACCACGCAAATACCAAAACATGTGCGTTCAGAGCAAACTCCAAACATAAACTAACGAACCATGATCCAACCTGCTCATGGTATAGCCAAAATAGGTCCCATTTTCGACCAACTCGCACATACCTGCTTGACGGCCATCTTGTACATTTATTAAATATGGCTGTGTAGCTATACCTTTGCTGGCTGGCTGCATTTTTTTACTTATGTGTGGTTATGTCATGAACAAAACGACGAGCAGGTCAAACGGATGAACTCCAAATAAAATGTAAGGAATGAAAGAACACGATCCATAAAATATGCGGATCCAGTTGTTAGGGGAATGCTAGATGTGTAAATGATCTTAAGAAAATTTGAAATTAGGATTGCGGGATCCAAAGGGCTTTTCGAAGCAAGCTATAATATTTTTATCTAAAACAAAGAAGATTAGACGTGAAAATTTGAGAGATAAAATTAGGTATGGTCAACGTCATAAGGTTGGGGCACAGCGGCATGAGGTTGAGGAGTTAATGTGGTACTTGAGATAATTTTGGTTCCTCGCAAGTATACAATTTTGTTGACATTTTTCTGAAGAACCACATTGAAAATTGTCTTTGTTACGCATAAAATTGGTGAAAAATAGACAATTTTCCGTGATATTATCCTTGACAACTATATTTTCAATTTAAACCTTATTTACAACTCATAATATGCCAACAAACGATTATGTGCTTTAAAGAAAAACGAATCCTCTGATTTATGTTGCAGAGTTGAGTTCACAATTCGAGTGCTTGCCCGATGGGACCCCAATTGCTGGTGTTCCTCGCAGGGGTCCTTCATCTATTAGAATACATTCTCCAGAAAGGACACTTCCTCTTGTCATACCTCATTCTTCAGACAGGTTTCTTACTCGTGCTGTCCGTAATATTCATGCCAGTTCCAAGTCTCTTTCTGTCAAGCGCGGTTCTTTAACTTTTATTGGAGTTAGCTTTGACAATCTTGGATTTGTAAAACTTGTTCCAACTAAGAATCCAAACCAGATATTTAAAATTGAAAGATACGCTGTTCCTACCGGCAAAGAAATTCAATTAGAAACATATAAAGATGTCCATAATCCCATACCAACTGGAGAACAAATTGTGCTATCAGCGCCCAATGGTGATGTCTATGCAATATTGCAAAAACATGGCAGAAGAACGATTCTTCATGGAATTTACACCTGGGAAAAAACACCGACTATTTCAACGGAAAAGCGGGTGAAAATAAACATGTACAGCGGCGCAGTTGATAAGCTGACCACAGAAGAAAAAGCGGAATGTCCATTAGGCAAAGAAATCAGAAAGAATTATAAATTATTGCTTTCGTAAATCAAAATTTCTCACGCCGTTAACTCAATTCGAAAAAATTTGTCCGCTGATACTAAAAGAGCTAGCACAAGATAAAAATACAAGGTTTCATTGATACTGATGAAGGATGATGATGATGGATGGAGAAAAAAGAGAATAAAAAAAACGAAACAAGCGTGAATCAAAATTAATAAATTACATTTATAAGGGAACTACGCAAATTAAGCGATACAGCGGATTGTAGTATGTCGAGATTAGTGGAACTCATTAAGAAAATGAAAATGATCTCGATGGCGTAGTTTCACGGTACGCTGAATGATGCCGGATAGCGTCAGGGTGATCTGAGGTCACTCGTTGGTAGATGAGACTGTCGCCATGAGAAACGTAGTGAACAGTAAGAGATAGAAAATAGCAAGAGACTGATTGGGTCGTCATAAGAATTTGGAGACGAGACCCTGTCAGCAGTGCTTTCCCAACTCCTTTGCCTGGCCCGTACGGCCGCATACGTGTGGTGGGCTAATAATTGAGATCGTAGGAAAAATGCCTGGCTGCTGTCCTGCCAGAATTCGACCACTTTCACGGGAATGCCACAACAGCGCATTTACTTTCAAACTTATACTGATGAGAACTTCATGCGCCACCCATTCGAACACGATATGTGAGCGAGCACAAGTCCTCTCGGCGGGGTTGCCTTTCGCCAAATTGTAGACGAGAACCTCCTACATTGAAGAAGCATCAACCGAGTAATATCTGAGGATAAGACTGCATTCCCCTCGCAACTGGCCCATAGAGTAACTGAATAACCTCTTGCTGATTAAATAAGATCCATTAGGCGGTGCCACCTTGTATCCGACGTTGAAATAAGTAATATCGAAAAGTGGACTCAACAACAACTAGTAGCACCTGTAGCGGTCGATAGTCGCTAGGATTGCAGTCGCAGGAGACTGCCTGTCCTCCTGCTGAAATCTTTAAACAGCTCGATGAGGAAAGCCTGCGTCTGAAGCCCTGCTTTACTGATTTCACGCTAAAGTTCGCAGATCAACAACCATCAAGGAGAAACGGTCTGTCGAAATTTAGAGTCAGCAAGGACATTCTGTGCTTAGTTCGAGGCATGAAAACCATTATACTGCCTCTGTTCTTTCAGAAGGATATGAACTTTCTGCAATTGAAGGATCTTGCATATTTTTCTGCGGTCACGTGTGCCAAGATGATGAGCATTAAACTCGGAGGCCATGCTAATCACAATTATGCTCCAAAAAATATTTCAGGCTCTCCATGACAGTTTCCACTTCAAGGACATAGGTCTCAGATACTGACTCGACAAGTAGAGGAGATCTTTCATCCACACGGTCGTTCAAACATTTTTTACAAATATTTCATATTTAATAAAACACTGATTAAGATAAGAAAGTTGTAAAAATCTTTTTATTTCTTTCTTATTCATGTACACCAGAAAGTTGTAAGACCGGGTATGGTTGCTTCGGTCTCGGCGTGCACGCAGTGACACTTGGGATATCAGCCTTTTCGGTACTGCATCGAATCGTCTTTCCCTTCAATGCGGGTGCCCGCTATATGTGTTTTGTTAAAAATTGGTCTTATTCGATTTCAAATTCCTTTTTTTTCGTATAAATGTCACCTTCCTAGGTCAAAACTTCAAAGTTTTTGCTAAGAACGAACGTGTTCTGGTTGAGAATTCAATACTTTGCAGAATCGGTGCACAAGGTGCCACTTACTGCCTTAAATTCAATTTAAAAATCACTTCTACCTTATTTTTGGATGATTTTAGTAAAATAGTATCTTTCTTGTGTTTAGAAGTAAACAGTCTATGATAAAAATAAATTTCTTTAGAGATTAATTTTCTTCGTTTGATGAACTGTTTTCTATTGAAAAAGTCCTACTAACAAGGATTGATCAAATTTGTTTCTTTAGTTTTGAAAGTCTTAGTGACATATTATTGTTACCTTAGATGAATTTTATTTTATTGAAAGACTTCTTCAAAAAATATTTGTAAAAGAGTAATCTTATATTTACGCATTACTCATTTTTAAAATCTCTGAGATTCTCAAGGTAAAATAAGTATACACGTGCCAGAGTTATCTTCTACTAAATTGATGAGGTGAGATGAATTAAAATTCTGCGCAAATCACTTTTTCTTTCATTTAAAATAATGAAGACCTTTTATACTCTGGTATTAACCCTGGACGTAATTCTTAGTTCTATTGGTGTGTGAATAATCAATTAATATAATTTTCTTTTGTATATCAGCTCATTATTTGAATTATTTAAAATAAAAAATTTCGATATTTTATATATCCACTTGGCAAGCTCTAATTTCACAATTTATTTTTATATTTAAATAAAACTAATATCCAAACAAAATATTCTAATTTTTTGCAGCTTGAAGCGATTCACAACCCCGAATATTATTGATAGGCTGTAATCGATTTATACGAAATAAAATGGAATAATCGAATTACGGTTTCGCTATTTTAGATACACTTTTAATATTTTAAATTGATCATTTTCGTCTTTTTATAGAAATATCAGCAGGTATGCCGCCTAAAGAAAGGGACTTTCTGGCAAATTTTGGGAGAAAAAGTGAACCTCCGAATCATCAAGGTAACCCTATTAAAAAAGAAAATAAAAACATATGCCTCAATTAATAAACAGTTTAAAAATATTCATAATCTCTTGAAGTAGAAAATATTCTACATGCATGGAACATTGTTTCTAATGTTTTAGAGCAAATTTTTTGAAAACTTATACTATACCGGAATTTTATTTTTTTATTCAGCACCATTTTCCTAGGCTCTTTCCTTTTTAAATCATGCCGGCCCATAAGACGCAAATATTTACTTATATTAATTTACGCAAAAATATTATAAAAAGGAATGGTTGATTTTAGACCACTCATAACTCTGCAGATATAAACTGTGTGCAACAAAAGTCTAGAAATTCCCTTGATATCTTTAGAATTACTTCAAATTCCAATAAAACTTTAAAAATCAGGGTTTGCACCACCTTGCGACAATTGAAATATTTTACTGAATTAAAAATTAACGATTTGTAACTATTTTATGTTTTGGGCTATATCTTCTTTCCAAGGTATTGCTGTTGAAAGTTTTTCGTAAATAAATAAAAGAAGACTCAATTTTGAGTAAATTTGAAAAATATCAATGCTCTAGTTTTAATAGGACAGAAATTATAACCATCTAAAAATAAATCTTTTATTTTATTTTTTAAACATCTTTTGAATTGTTGAATCCTAGATTCTTTCTTATGTCTTACGGAATTTGTTGAAATAATTTATATTCGAAAATTCATTTTTTTTCTATGAAAATTATTACTATTGATCTAGTGGAAAATTTATTAACATTATTTCATTAAGTTTCAATTGTTAAAACAAATGGAATTTTTTAAAATAATTTTTTAAAATACAAATTATAATATTTCCTTAGTGCAATATTTATCAACATTGTTTGATCTAGTGGCCTAGTGAAATATTTAAAAATATTGGTAAATTAAATTTTAATTATTTAAACAAATACCATTTGTGTAAAAAAATGTTTTTTTTTCAAAAATTCATTGGACTGACAGTTTATTTTCATTAAGTGAAATCAATTTATTTAAAAATATTTTGCAATTGTTGAAACAGTAAATTATTATTTATTTTCAACTAATAATACTATTCAACAAATAATTCGCTTACATTATTAAAAATTAATGCACCAATATTGATAAATATTCCACTAGACCCACAGTAAATTTTTTTTAATTGAAACAAAATTATTTAAACTGAAATGATCTACAAATTTTTCTCATGAAGCAATTTTGGATAGGACGCGTATTTTTTGTTTTGAGTCGTACAAATAGCATTAAACATAAAAAAAATTAATGTTTGGGACAAACGAGACAAACTATGAAAAAAATAAATAGACAAAAGTTGCTCTCCCAAAAAATAGCGACAACTCATTCAAATTTGTCAGGAATACTTTTTGACCGGACAGTTAGTTTTTGTTATAATCGAAAAAAATAACATTCAAAACTAAATAATTACATTTTTCGAAAAAGAACACAAGGTGCGAACGGAAATGAACACAATAAAGTTGCTGACCCCAAAAAAATCCATAAATTTGTTATTAATTATTTTTAAAAAGGACGAGTGGATTTTATTTCAATCGTCAAAAATAATATTAAAATTTTAGTTTAAAAATTCTTTGGAAAAACAACACAAAAGACGAAAAAAATTAAAAGACAAGGTATTTGAACCAAAAAACATATACAAGTTTGTTATAAACTTTAGTTATAAAAATTTATTAAATGTAAAAAAAATCAACTTTTTGGAAAAAGGACACAAGATACAATAGCATTTTATTTAACAACATTTTCTGTCTAAATTACATCTACATTGAATATAAACAAATTAAATGGATGGAAAAACGATTTTTTTAATTCTTGTTTTTCGTGATTAAAACTATAAGTATTGGCGACAGAAACCTGCCTAATGTACTTGTCATTCCTTTTTAATCAAAAAAAAAAAATATGCCACACGAAATTTAATTTAAAAATTCCTTTCAAAGTTATACCGTCTTCACACTCACATTTTCTGTCATTTTCTCGCTGATAACTATAATTTGGTAATTGTAAATTCTCTTCGGTAAAGATTCCTGAGAAAGGTGAATTAGCACTTTTTTAATTCTTCTTTTCCATTGTTAAAACCACAAGAAATTTTATTTAAAAATTCTGTAGAAAGTTTTCGCGCCCCCTCGCTACACATACCTCTGTAGCCAAAAATATGCAAGAGTTGTCGACTTTTATTCTTCACGCTTCTTATAAAATAGCCGTTCATTGCTTCTGGTGGAAAAAATTGAGATGAAAAAATACTTTCTTCTTGCATCGGCACTTATGGGCTCCAAACACCAACAGTTTCATTATGGTTAAATAGCGGAAACGGTTTCAACTATTTACAAAAATGATCAAGTCGAGATTCGCAGTAACAGCTTGCTGACGTGCTCTCCAGAAACGCACCGAGCGACACAAAATAATTCAATAATTATTAATAGAAAGCGGAAAGCCTTCAGCTTTAAACTGATTTTTTAATAAGCTTCAAACGAAAATTGGATAAATTTAAATTAGATTAAAATCAAAATTAAAAATCTTATTTAACGTCCAATCATCAAATGTCAATGATCTTTCATTGTGATCTGATAATAATAAAAATATGCAGGACGAAAGAAGGGAAAAGAGAATAAAGGGGATGTGGTTGGTAGCCTTTTCTAATTTTCCTTTCCTCTTTCTTATTTTCGTCTGAAATTTTTGTTTTAACAAAATTTTCGCAGATTACAATTGGAGCATTTTTTGTCGGTTTGTTTCCAAAATAATTGTCAATTTTCGTCCTGAAGATGATTTACAACACTTTAAAATAAATCATTATATATTAATTGGTTAAAAATTTAAAGCTTTATCTCTATATAAAGATTCGGTCTAACAATCCCTTCTTTTGATGTAAAAGATGTTAACATTTCCTTTAACCGTGTCGCCTAAAAAAACTGTTGAGATGTTAAGTAATGTGAACGGACCCAAAGAGATTGGCAGCTTTATTAATTATGCTAAAAGGAAAAGATGGACCTATTGACAGCGTAGAGCCGATTAATTAATGTTATGTTTGTCAGTGTCCAGGTTACCTACTGAAACGGATTTAAATGTGTCTCTGGATTGTTCCCAGATTATTTTACGATTGAATTAGTTGCAAGATAATTAAAGCATTAAAAACTTGCTTTGGATTGGTTACACGACCACGCAACTCATAATGACCAACATACGATTGTTTATGTTAAAACAATGTAATCCTATGTTTTTGTCTCAGGTTATAGCTCACAGTCCGAATGCCTGGATAATGGCGAACCTATTCCTGTGGCTCATCATTGCGGACCTTCTTCATCTTCGTCTGGCATACATCTTCCAGAAACTGCTCTTCTTCTCGCGCCGCCTCATCATCCAGAAAGTACTATTCCTCTGACCGAGCCTCCTGTTCGTGCCAGGACCAGGTCTCCGATAGCCAGACATCGTGTTTTCAACATATTTGGATTCAAACGAATAGAACTTAGATCGATTCGGCTAATTCTAAATAAGAATCCAAACCGGACATTCGAACTTCGACTCTACACATTTCCTACCAATGCACCAATTCGAATGAAAACATATGATTCAATCCATAAGCCCATCCCAACTGAAGAGCAAATTGTACTATCAACGTCCAATGGTGAAGTCTTTGGAATATTGGAAAAAATAAATAATGAAACGCTTTTGCGTGGAATATATACTGCTGTTTTTATGAGGGATAAACGAGTGAAAATAAACATGTACAGCGGTGCGGTTGAAAAAATGACTACAGAAGAAACCGCGGAATCTCCATTAGGAAACCATAAACAAATCGCAATAAATTATACAGTAGTACGTGTGTAGACCAGAATTCAAAAAGCCTTTAATTTTATTACAAAAATCGGCCTTTGGTATTCTGGCTTCCTCAGGCTTATGCATATAGCTTTTGAAATCGAAGGTCAAAACGTTGAAAACTATAATATTTTGTAATTAATAGTTCTCCTTCGTTAAACTGATTTTGCCTTATCTAATAGACTCTCATCATTTGCCTCGCGCTCGATTAAATTGTTTAAAAATGCGAAATTGTCTGTATTATTCTGAACTCTATCATATTAAATGTATGTGTTATGAATTTCTGTACTTCAGTATGTGACTGTTTATTCTGCAACTGCAAGATAAAGTACAAATTTGACTCTTGTTTTAGATTTTAATTGTGAAGACCTAATGATTTTGCTTTCTGATCGAATCACCAAAGGCTGGACTATTCGCTGAAATAATCGACGGAGAAGTAATCTTCAACTAAAGTTTGATCACTGGGGATTTTCGAATAGCCCGAAAATCCCTTTGAATAAAGAAGTTTCTAGTACGGAACAATATCTCCATATAATGTACAGATCTCTGATTGTCTTTTCGAATTTGTTGTACTAAGTAGCTGCTTTCCATTTATATAAAATAGTACATTATTTATTTCTACATCACAACATTTTTTTCTATGAAACTGATTCTTATCAAACGCAAACATCTTATGTCAGAAGGAAAAGCGTGACGTCTTATTTCTGAAAGATAAGAGCTGTACTATTACTATTACTATTACTATACTATTTACTATTAAAGCGCTGGAATATTCATTAGTTACATCTGTGGCAGTTGTCCTGAATTCTGCAGGTTAATAGAAATATACGCGCCTCATCATGCACACTTGCTCCTCTTTCAAGAAATTTCGCTTCCACTTTCGAATCATTTTGATGCTCAAAACTCATTAAATCATAATCTTTTCGGACATTTTTGTTTGGAAATTAAATGTTAGAAACCATCGCGGGTGCCTTTTTTACTGCTGTTGTGGTGCCCTATTCTTTCATCTCCTAATAATTTACGAAAAGTTTCTCTCAAATAGTCTAGGGTGGAGAGTCTCGTTACAACAACTGTCCCACGAAACTTCAATTAATGAGGGTGGTGGGGCGATTAGTTTCAACTGAGAATCATATGTGGCTTTTGTTTTATGCTGAGACGGTCAACAACCTTCAGCAGCGCGATTCTATATCTCACGCCGTCAAGGTGGTCTTCTTATGGCCAGGAAGCATGAAGAACTGGGCAAATGAGCCTCACTGTACAAAGCAGCGCAAGAGATTGCTGAAACATTGGGACTTAAATTCAGTATCAGGGGCGAGAAAAATGCATCAAATTTTATTTATTTCGTGTACTCAATCCTGAAAGCCCGGATTCAGAAAGCACATGAGAAAAACTTCCATGAACAGCTCCTCGATAAGAGGATGCACGGTATCATCCACAGAAATGTGAAGGATCCGTCAATGTCATCTGAGCGAACTTTTACTTTCCTTAAATCACCCGGATTGAAGTCGTGCACGGAGGGTTTCATTTTGGCATATGAAGACAGTGTCATTTCCACCTTAACATACCGTCGCCACATTTTCAGTTAAGACATTCCCGATGATAGCTGCAGGGCGTGCAAGGCACACCCCGAGCAATCTAGGACACATACTATCTAGTTGTCCAATTGATGCGGTAACAACCTACATCCAAAGTACAATGCGGCACTAAGAGTGCTTTATTCCCATCTCTGTCACTCTTACAGCATTATCCTTAATATCGCTCTGCTAAACGCTCCTAGGGAAATAGGGTAAATTATCAAGAATGATAAGTGCCGCATATACTGGAACTTTATATTCTCGACAATTGTTTTTGTTGCACACTCGAGGCCTGACATAGTTTTCCTTGACTTCGAGAAGCGAACCATGTTCGTTATAAAATGTTCGGGACGAGCTGAAAAAAAATCATAGCCAAGGAGAATGAAAATAAAGATAGGTGTAAGGGAGTTGCGACGATTGTGCCCGGAATATTCTGTTAAATTAATCTTCCTTATCATCGGTGCTCTTGGATGTGCCAAGCTTTTACTGTTCAATAGCCTGAAAAGTCGGATCTTCGTATTGATTCCGCTACCGACTGTAGGCACCTATCTCACCGTTATGAGACGTGGTTATGGCTGAAATTTTACCGAGATTTCGTTGAGATCGGGTTGCAATTTTTCAGATCAGCACCCGATCCCGGCGAAATCCTGCGGTTGCCCTTATGAAAATTTCCTAATTGTTCCTAACCAATTTTTAATTTTCCTTGATTGGTAATATTCAAAGACCTGAATATTAACCTTTTAACATTTTTAATAAACGAAATAAAACACTTTCCAAAGAAAAATAAAAACTTTCACATTATTTCTTAAAGAAGCTTCCTGACTTTTGCAAGGTTTTGTAAACAAATTCTTACTTTTCCCTGACTTTCCCTGACCATTTAAATTCCCTGATTTTTCCCTGATATCCAGGTATTCTCTAAACCTACAGTTTTTTTTATTTAAAACAACTAGTTTGATTATGCGAAATTGGTAGCAAAAATCTAAATATATACCCAGTGGGTACAGAATTTGGCGATATCTTCACAACATCTTACGGACAACTTGACGGCCTCCTAAGTCCATGTCGTTAAGGGGTTTTTATAGGGTTACGAACTCGGTCCAACGTCCAACCCGCAGATTGTTGGGATAGCGGTGGGGGGGGGGGTCACTTGTAAAAATAGGATT
>JAWWLR010019963.1:0-11032 GCA_035041075.1 Acraspis erinacei | reverse complement strand
GGAGTGATAGATGGTAGCTCTAAGAAAGCATCCAGGGGTGACGGTTGTCACCTCCAACGCTCGAGGCCGCTCAAAATGGTATACCTACAGCATCATCGCAGGAGGTTTCAAGCATCGTAGTAAATTAAATTATAACATCTTAATCTCATCAGTCACTTGACTTAGTCCGTGGCTATGATGTATACCCGGGTTCACCCTAGTAAAAGTTTTGAATAAAAAAATAATAATAATAAATTGTGTAAAAAATTAATTTTCTTGACATTTTCTGGACATTTTCACATTTCTGTTCAATTCCCTCTAACTTCGACTTTTTAACTCAATTTTATGAGAAAATTGCTAAAACAATAATAAATTGATCGAAAAACGTATGTAAACATCTAATTATCAGTATTACATAGTATTTTATGTACCAGAAATAACTTCCATTAAAAAGACAGAACATAAAAATTATAATTAGCGCCAAAATCTCGCAAAACCCATGTTTTCACTTATGGAGTACCTAGTATGGAAGCTGTTAACACGAAATGATATTGAACTTTCACTTCGCTTCTATATTTAATTTTTTTTATCTAATAAGTACCGACATTTCTAAAAAAATAACTTAAGGATATAACCTTCGAATTTAAATAATATCCCTTATATTTCATAAACCTGTTTACTGTAGAGAAAATAAAAACCAATTTTTCTTAGGCATACATTTTTTAAATTTCAACAGTTCCATTGTACATTAAATGTTATTATAGAAGCTCAAAGTAGACGTTTTCAGGAATTAAAAAAATTATCAATCTCACTAGAAATTTTATCGTGCCGGAAGAAATAAAAAAAATAAAACGTTTTTGTCGCCAATAATTTTTGTTAAGTAAACGGTTTTATTGCACATTAAATTTTATCGGGAACTTGCAAAATATTGTGTCACAGCAAGTTTAAAAATTAACAAACTCACGACTTGGAGAAAAATATTGGATTTTTGAAAAAGTAATTCGAACATTTTTTGATACTTTTGGAGTTGATCGAAAATATAAATATTTTTAATGAAACTTTGTATTTTCGCCCTGAGAAACGTACTTACCATTGCGTTGTTATGCAAAAATATAAAAATATAGGCCTTTGTTTCCAAAAGTTTTTAAATTGTTCAAAATTTGGCTTAAAGCAGACAAATTTAACTTAAAACAAACATACTGAAATCGATAATTTTCTGGAAAAAAATCCTAACCGTACCCATTCTTCAAGAGCTGTTTTCAATTTCTATTAGCGCAGATAAAAAATCTAAGCTTTCTAGGAAATACTATCACGCGTTCCGAACACATTTTTCAACAAGGTTCAAAAGATCGTTATTTCTTAGACTGAAAGTTAAAAAGAAAGAAACTGCCCTTCCAAAATGCATCACAATATCAGCTGATTGCATTTATAATTAATTTATATTGCGAAAATTATGTAAAGTTTCGGACATGAATCGATGGGTGTTTTTATTTTTGTGTGATACGACTATTAGTTTTTTTTTTAAATTAGTGACACAACTTTGAAATCCATATGCGTGGTAAATCAGAAAATTTATGCTAAACAACAAATGAATTGTCGAAAAAATGATTTTAAAAAAATCGCATAGAGATATTTTCGTGGGGAATGCAATGGTTTTATTCATTTCCAAATCATAAAATCATTTTGTTTATAGCAGTTGCAGAACCATACAAATTTATGTAATTAAAAAAAAGGGCTTCCCCTATTTTGGGTGAAATGTTACCTATTGTTAAAAATTCATTTTTCTTAGTTCTTCTTTTGATTTTTACTTATCTAATTTTTTCCGCAATTTTTGCCACCGGGTTCGTAATGAGCGACCCGAAAAACCCGTGAGTAATTTAGCTTGGCCCATGTTATGAACATTTGATACTTTTGGCCAGCTTTTTGCGATTTCCTCCCACTGTGCGTCTGGTCGGACGGAGAGACAGACGCCATCGTAAAAAATTGTTTTTCAGCTTCAGGGGGTCTAGAGTCGTGGAATCCGGACAATTCTAATACTTTCTCGAACATAAATGAGGAGAATGTCAAAAAAATAATAATTTCATCCGAATGGATGAATTATCATCTGAAAAAGGTCACTCGTCAGTCAAATAGGTGAATATTCATCCGCAAAAGATTATTTTCAACAACAAAAAATATTCATTTTTAACCAAGCAGATTAATTTTCAGGTAAGAATGATACATTTTTAACAAACCAGCTAGTTTAATTTTGAACGTAAAAACTGAATTTTCAACAAAATAGTTTAAGGGTCCGCGTTATAAACCTGTTATCTGAGATTTTTTTCGAAATCGATTTTTTTGTATTTTATGGAACATATTTTATATGCAGTTAATGTTAGTGTGTGTGCAGTTAAGTCTATGTGTGTTTCAAAAATTTGTTGTGTCTAGGTTCACGTCATTTTCGATTTTGTCGCCTACAGATCCCTGTAAATAAGAAGATGAGCAATTCGTTTCATTTACTAACACTCTGCAACCTTAGCAGTAAACTATTTAAAATTTTTTCAAGCACATCTATATTCGGCTTGCGATTCCAAACATTTTGACTCAAAAAACTTTCCCGCAGCTTAAAAAACAACGCAGAAAAATGCGAGCCCGCGAAAAACAATAGAAAGCCAGCGGTAGAACACTGTAGATAACATGAGCAGAAACATGTTATGAAACTAACGTGTAGTATTTTTCTCTAGTAAATTAATAAAAAATATTTTGTACGTTAAAAAAATATTGAAAATTGCAAAAAAAACAACGATTTTCCTTCGCCGGTTAAAATTACTGAAATATCGGTTAACAGGTTTAGACCGTGGACACTTCAGTTGTCTCCACTCATTTTCAGTAAGACAATTGCAAACAATAAATTGGCACGAAAACAATCAAGCTTCAGCCAAATGGTTAAATTTGAAACCAAGAACATAACTTTCTAAAAAAGATGAGCTTTTCATAAAAACAAAACTAAATCCTAAAATAGTTCCATTTAAATAAAGTGACGAATATTTACCTCCACTACGGGAATAAAATGAACAAAGACTGCTCGCGTCACACAAGGGATACACCGAACTCTCACAAAACTTTACAAAGTTTCAGTAGACAATTATAAGGTTGCTGCTCCAGAAGCTGTCGGAGGAAGAATGAGAATTTTTTCGCAGTGCCTCCAGTACGTCCGATTTTTCGGCCCCCACCACTCTCCTGGCTGGGAGTAATTCATGCAACCGTTGCGTATCGGTGAGACGGCTGTGTTACATGGTGCGCAGGCCAGCTTCGTGTAAAGCCGAAAATTCACGAGCACGAACTCGAGCTCGTCCGACTCCACAATTCGTCTTCGATGACTATTCGGAGAAATTTTTAGGTAAACAGAATTTTGCAGGGTGTTAAGCGAATGAAGAAAAGTTCATGGGAAAGTTTTTAATAATTTTTTCGTAATGAATTCTAAGAGAAAGTTGCAAAAAATAAGAATTTTTTAAAAATTATTTCCTAAAGATTCTATAAAGCATGTAAAACATTATGTAGAACATTTTTGCAAATTTGCGTAATTTTTTAAAAATGAAGGAACCTAATTCTTTTTAAACCTTCTTGTGCAATTTTGTGGCAGAATTTTTTATCTTTTTTTTTAGTTTTATGAGATACTCAGAAATTTTCAAATGATCCAAACATAATTGAAACTTGTAAATATTTGTTAAGAATTTTTTAAGGTTTCACAAAAATGAAAAAAAATTATTTATCTTCCAGAAATAAATATAACGATTTTTTCTTTACAAAAACTCTTTTAAAGAGATTAAAAAAAAATTGCTAAACATTACGAAAGATTTCAAAAATGGACAAAGAAGAATCTGAAAGGATTCAAAGTTTTTTTTTTATTTCTGAAGCATTTAAAACAATTTGAATAACGTATCAATATTAGAATGTTCAGAAGGTCTGACAAGATATAAAAAAATACTTCTTAATAATCGGGTCCAAATTTTTTACGTTTAAAAAAAAATAACTTTAAGATAAAATTAAAAAAGGGGTTTGAAATTATCAAACGATTTCCTAAAATTTCGAAAAAAAAACAAAAAAAAACATTGCGCAATCAAGCCTAAAATACGTTAACATCTCGTCCATTAAAACTGTTTCTTTTTTTGGTTCTTTTTAGAATTTCTGTTACATAACCTGTAACAAAAGTAAAAATCTGAATATTTAAGAAGGCCTCTAAATTTCATGCTTGAAGTTTTTCTAATATCATTAAAATAAAAAAACTTTTCTAACTAAAAAAGTCACCCCTTTTGATTCCGTTTTGGACATCTTTTACATTACATCACTTTTAACGAAATGTAAAAAGAATCTGAATACTCGCGATAGCCCACAAAAGTGCTTTGTTGGAAATTTGTTTTCAAGATTAAAATAACACAACACCTTTTCCAAAAACCAAAAATGATTCTTTTCGATTCTTCGTTGGGTTTTTATTTACATAACTTTTAAAAATCTTACAAAAACCTAAACATTTGCCAAAACCAGCAATCTTGATTTCTTGAAAATGTTAAAATTAACTTAAATTAAGATAAAACCTTTAAGATACAAAATTTTTTTTTCCGTTTTTCATTATCTGAGGAATTCTTTAAAACTGGTTTAAAATAAAGGTGCGCAGTAATTTTCGGATTTGCGTTTGTAATTTTTATAAAGTATACCTAAAAGTTATTGAAGTTAACTGATAATAAGTTTTTTTTACTTAAGTCTCATTTTTTGTTTTGCATCACTTTAGAAAATTTTAGCAACATTGCAAAATAACATTAGATGTATTTGTTTAGATCATTTGTCATTTTTCATAAAGAGATCTAGAACTTAACATTTTTTCAAAAAAATTGATTCAGTAGTGTTATTTTTTCAACAGTTTATACTATTTTAGCACTTTTTTACAAAAACAAAAAATTTATTTTTTTTGGATCAGCCATGTCTGCATTAAACTTAAAAATTGTTTTCATAAAAAAATGTTTTAATGTCATTTTTAGAAAACTTAGATTTTTCATCTGGGTTAATAGAAATTAAAATCAGTTCCAGAGGAATGGATACGGTTAGGCTTTTTTCGGAATATTGTCACATTTTGCATGTTCGTTTTATGTTGAATTTGTGAATAATATTTTTAACGCAATGGTGAGTACCTTTCGCAAGGGGAGAACATGCAAAATTTCAGTAAACATTTTAATATTTTTGATTAATTCAAAAAGTATCAAAGAATATATAAATTAGTTTTTCAAACATTCCCCAACTGTCTCGAAGTCGTGAGCTTGATAAAACCGCTTATTTGTTATAAAAAATATGCCTGAAAAAGATGCTTTATTTTTTATCCCTTCCGGAAGGATAACATTTTTCGTGAGTTTGATCATCTTTTACATTTTTGCAAAGGAATGCTTTGAGCTTTCATAATGAAATTTAATTACGATAAAGCTGTTTACTTTAAAAAATGTTCGCGTTATAAAAATTGGCGTTTATTATTTCCCCGCGTGCTTAAAAAATCTTAGTAAACATTTGTATATTTTCGAATCCTTTAAAAAGTACAGAAAATTTATGAACTTGGTTTTCAAGAATGTTTTTCCTTCTCACAAAATAAAATTTTTAGTGAGTTTAATAATTTTTTCAATTTCTGAAAACGAATAATTCGCGTTTTTAGCATAAAATTTAATATACCATAAAACTGTTTACTTTAAAAAAGTGTATGCGTAGTAAAAATTGCTTTTTATTTACTCCCTGCGTAATTAAAAAGTTTTAGTAAACGTTTTTATATTTTAAAATAATTTGTAAAGTACAGAAAATTTTAGAATTTGGTTTTCGCGAATGTTGAAACTCTGGCTAAGTCGTGAGTTTGATAATTTTTTTAATTGCTGCGACAGAATATCTTGAAAGTTTCTAATAAAATCTAATATTCACAAAAACTGTTAACTTCTAAAATATGAATTCGTGATAAAAATGTCTTCTTTTTTATTACCTCCGGAAAGATAAAATTTTTAGTGAGTTTAATAATTATTTCAATTTCTGGAAACCAATAATTCGCGGTTTGATCATAAAATTTAATATACAATAAAAATTTTTACTTAAAAAAATGCATCCGTAGTAAAAATTTCTTTTTAGTTTCTCCCTGCGTAATTAAAAAGTTTTAGTACACGTTTTATATTTTCAAATCATTTGAAAAGTAAATAACATTTTAGAATTTGATTTTCCAGAATGTCCAAACTCGGTCTAAGTCGTGAGTTAAATAATTTTTATAATGGCTGCTACACGATAATTTTATTTTTAAATCAAATTTTAGTACACGATAAAACTATTTACTTCTGCAAAATGCAAAATTCTTATCTCTGTCGAAATGATAAGTTTTATTATTTTTAAAACTTCTACGACACAATCGTTCCCGCTTTTACAATAAAATGTAATGTGCAATAAAACTGCTTACTTCTAGAAAATGTATGAATAATAGTACAAAAATTTCAAATTTATTCCAACCCTATTTCTTTGACCTAAACCTACTTTGTTTGCAAAAAGGTATAAGTTTCATTATCAATGAATTTCACTGAAGTTATAAGTTATTTACAGATTTCATAATTTGAAAAAAGGAATGCACTGCTTGCAGTGATATGATTTAAATTTATGTTTCAAAATTGTTGTGGTTATTTTTCCTCTCTCAATTTAACGAGAAGCTCTGGTCTACTTTCAAAAAAATTAATTGATTTCAACGAAGTTAAAAATTATTTATACTTTTCATAATTTACAAAAAATAATATAATACTTGTGGTCGCATGATTAAAGTTTATGCTTCATATATTTTTTGGGTAGTCGTTCTTTCAAGTACTGTAAAGAAGGTTTTCAATTAACAAATACTTTGATCTATACTTAAAAAACAGCTAAATTTCCGAGAATCGACTAAGAAATTTACAATTTCCTAGATTTTCAGGAAATAATGCACTGATTCCGCTTGCATGATTATTATTTCTGTTTTCATATATTGTCGGTAGCTTTCGACTAGAAGGACTTCAGATGTTACATTTTTTTATTTTTCCTTAGTTCTTCAAAAGCTTGGATTATTTCTGGTGACGTGGATACAAATGGGTTCTAACTAAAAATTTAACTCCTTCCTTGAAAGATACCACAATGTTATTTTTGTTGCAAATTATGCAAGGAAGACTCCATGAAGAATAAAAAATAATAAATTTTATTGCTCGGAAAGTTGGTATGTTATTCTAATGTTGCCAGAAAATTTTCAAGAAATAAATTTTGGTGGGTTTCTCAAATTTTTAGTTTACTTTTTGTACTTTGGTTACTTTTGTTACTTCTATAAAGGTGTTATCTTATGTGAGATTTGCTTAAAAACTTCGAAAAGAGCACATTTCCTGAATTTTGTGAATGTTCAGTTTGTTGTTAGTTTTGTTCCAAGTTACGTACCAGAAATTCTGAAAGGAACTGCAAATAGCATTTTTGTTGATCGAGGTTATTAAGGTTTTTAGTCTTTGGCAAATCTTTAGTTTTCTGTTAAATTTTTACAAGTTATGTAACAAAAATTCAACGAAGAATCTATAAGAATCAGTTTTGTTTTCGGAAAGGTGTTGTGTTATTTTAATCTTCAAAAGATTTTTCAAGAAAGCAATTTTGTTGGGATTCGCGAGAGTTCAAATTCTTGTAAGTTTTGTTAAAATTTATGTAACAGGAGTTCCTGAGGAATCGAAAAGCGTGACTTTTATAGTTAGAAATTTTTTTTGTTATTCTTGTGAAAAGTTCGTATTTTTTGCAAAGTTAATATTCTTGGTTGAAAATTCAACTGTTTGGTGGAAACTTGATTTTTGTCATGCCAATTTATACTTTGCAATTGTTTTACTTAAAATGAGTCTGTTTTAGTCGAGGATGATACTATTTTATTGAGAATTCATATTTTAAAGTAAAAATTCAACCCGTTGCTTTGTTTAGAATTTATCTATCTCAGCTGAAAATTAGTTTTCATGGTTGAAACTTAATCTTATTGTAATAAAAATTCAGCTATATAATTGAAAAATTACCTTTTTCAAATAATATTTCAACTATTTGTATGAATTTTTGTTGTTGCAAAAAATGAAACTTTTCTGTTAAAGATTAATCTTTGTTGTTAATATTTCACATTTATTGCTAAAATTCAACTGTTTAATTCATTGTTAAGGGAAAGTCAAGGATGTAAGTGGAAATTGAAAGGGGTTATTTTAGCAGATTTGCGGAACTAAAACTGAAAAGTTTTGGAAACTAAGGAACCTTGAAGGTTTCTACAGATCTGGATTTGAAATTGGTGTAATTAATTTTTTTTAAACTAATAGTCGTATAAAAAACACCCCTAGATTCGTAATTGAAAAATCTCGATACTGTTTTTTTCTGTTGTTTGATTTAAACCATTTTTTAAACAATTACGGCAGTTGTTGTTTAGCTTAAAAAGTAAATGAAACCAGATGGAAATGAGCTGATGCTTTATTACCAACAATAAATTTATCATCCCTGCTGGTCATTAGAAAAAACTTGACGCAGTTTTTTGTTTGTTTTCTTTTTAAACAATTAAATCCCTTTTTGTAGTTCTGCAATTCTTCTAAACAAAATAAATGTCGGATTGAAAAATGAACAAACCAATTGCACCCCCCTCAAAAATATCTCGAGGATTTTTTCGAATTGTTTAAACAAAAAAATGCATCTAGTTTTTTCGTAAACGAAGCTATAATGAGATAGTCTGTTTATGAATTTCATAATTACCGTAATTTTCAAAAAGAAAATTAATAAATATGCACGCAATTGATTGCTTGATTTCCGGGCTTTTGCGTAAGTTCAGCTTTTTGTTACTTTTGTTACAATTTATGTAACAGAAGTTCATAGAGGACTCTAGAAGGGTGACTTTGTAGTTAGAAAAAGTTTTTGTTATTCTAATGTTAATAAAAAAATTTCAGAAATGAAATTTGCTGGTGTTCTCAAATTTGCAGATTTTACTTTTGTTACAGGTTATGTAGCAGAAATACGAAAAGGGGAAAAAAGAAACAGTTTTGAAGGCAAATGTGTTAACTTATTTTAGGCTTGACAATGCATTGTTAAGAATGCAAGTTGATTGGGAAGGAATACGTAAAAGAAATCGAAAATAATTTTTTTTTTTGGCAATTCAGTTGTGTCATTTTAATCTTCCTTACAAATTTTCTGTCCGAGAATTCTAAAAGGAATTAAAAACTATAACTTTTCTTCTTGGCAAAGCTCTTGTCTCATAATAGGCTTGCTTAAAAATATCGAAGGAAGCAATTTCGCTCAGTTATGCAAAGTTTAGTTTTTTTTAATTGTTTAAAGACCATGTAACAGAAAGTATGAAATTACCCGAAAAAAGTAACTTTTTTGTTATAAAATGCAGTTCACCCAGATCACCCAGATGACCCTTTGCAATTAGCCCTAAAGCAGTAAATTGTAATATTCACGAAACGCCGGTAAAAATTCGTTCTTTTCTACACGGTTGGAGCCCCAAATATGTCTTTTTATTAATTACAAATATAACTATTATAATATTCTTAAGAAAAAAAATAGATTCTTGAATATATCATGCATCAGAATAGATTGTATAAGATTTTGAAGACATTTTTTTATTTATTAAAATTTTATAAAATATTTTTAAAAATTCGTTTCTTTTTAAAAAATGTTTACTAATTTTTTGGATGTTTGGAAGAAATCAAAAAATATTTTATAAATTTTCGGAAATTTTTCCAAGTTTTTGAATATTTCTTATCTATTTAAAACGTCTTAAATTACTAAAAGTATTTCTAACTGACACGAAGTTTTGCCAAATTTTGAAAAAATCATTCAAAATGTAGAAAAAATCTTATAATTTACTGAACCACTTTAAGAAAATATTTGTATTCTCTTAAAACCTTTCGAGATTATGTTAAAGAGCTTAAAGCTGATCATTTTCCAAAGTTTTCAGAAATCTTTTGATATGTTTAAAACCCTTTTTTATTTTCTCTTAAGGTTAATTTTTCCAAAAAAAGCTTAAAAATTGTCACTCTAATATTAACCCTTCGATGGCACACTGGGGCCAAAAAGACCCCAGAGATGAAAATTCATGAAAATCTATTTGAAAATTGTACTCAATCGACCATTTCACCTTAGCCAGGTACCCTATTCAAATGCCCCAAAAATTTCATTATTTTCTATTCTTTAACTTCTACCATCTTTTGCCATATTTAAAATAAATTTCGAACCAAATAATCCACATCATTCTTTAAAGTTACTATCCAAGAGTACGCAAAAAATTCAGCTACTTAAAATAATAAATTGGATCTTTGTGACAAGCCGTTTTCGCTTGGGGTCAAAAAGACACCAGTGTGCCAGCAATGTTACGCGTCGGTAAGTGTGCCATCGAAGGGTCCAAAACATTATTTTTCTTCCAAATCTTTTCAGGCCTTCTAAAACATCTAATATTTATAATCTATTCAAATTTTTTCTGATTTTTTTTAATTCAGAAAAATGAAAAAATGGCCTTTAAAATGTTTCATATTTTTCTTCGACAATTTTTTAAATCTTTTGTAATATTTTGAAATATTTTGAAGTAATCTCTTTAAAATAATGTTTTGAAATAAAAAATTGTTTTAATTATTCCTGGAACATAAAGAAATTTTTTGATTTTCGCGAAACCTTACAAAATTCTTTAAAAATTGATACGTCCACATACGTCGGAAATTGAATGTCGACAGTGGCTGAAATGCACTCTCGCATGTGCGGATCGTGCGGCGTCTTCCACCCCGTGGAACTGGATGCGAGAGTGGGATCCTCGCTTCGACAGTTTCCCCCACTAGGTCAAAGTCTGGGAGCGCGCTCCAGTTAGATTATTCCGTGTTATTCTTTTATGCCTACCACCTGCTTCCCCAACTAACAGCATTATAAATTTTCTTAATGCTAAATGTGAAATAAAATTAGAGAAGAAAGGAGATATGATGTAACGTATATATATATATATATATGGCTCGTTCCACGTCAACCGGATCAGAGCTGCGGCCAAAATTTGACGTGACGAAATAAT
>JAWWLR010019943.1:0-11034 GCA_035041075.1 Acraspis erinacei | reverse complement strand
ATATGAGATTGGCTCGTGTTTTAACCCTAACCTCAAAAAACATCCGTCAATAGGCGGTTTTGTGCCAAATACGAAAAGAAGAAAGTGACCTGCCCGGCGAATCAGTGCAGTGTATCCTTATGTACAAATCGAAATATGATTTCAGATTTTCGAAATTAAAAGTGGCGACTCCAATATGGCAGACTCGGGTGTGCAGGCAGGTGGTTATAAAAACACGGGGCATGCAAGCTCCTTTAATATCATGAGACGGTCTGAGCATCTGTGGGTAAAAAGCGAGTACAATTCTCTAGGCAAGTCAAAATACATAAAGATAAACTGCTCTGGTCTGACGGGTAATACCACTTTCTATTTTTTTTATTTCGCTGAAAATCACTTTTTTAAGGATGTTTTTTGAAGTTAGGGTTAAAACAACTAGCCAATGTGTTAATCCTTATTTAGGATTCGGATTCAGTGGGTCAAAATACATAAGCCTACACTGCTCTGATCTGAAGGTCATTCCGGTCAGAACGGTCTGGAAATTTTCTAATGTTACGAAATCCAAACTTGCCATTTTAACACGCTATTATTTTGAAGTTATTCCTGAAGAATAAAAATACTGGAAGTGTATAATGTATTGATAAATTTTAAATGAAATCCTCAGGGCTGACATTTTTTAAAATTAAAAGTTAAAAAGTTTCAACTTGAAATAGAGTAACGAACTTTTTATGATTTTATTTTGTTCTTCAAGGAAAGCTAAGATTTTATTATTAAGGAAAATTAAATATGTACTAGGTAGACTTTTAAGTTCAAAATTACTTAAGTTATTATTAAACTGAGTCATTGCTGGGATACTTTTCACATAAGTCACAAACTCTATTAAAATTCATTATAAAGATGTATAATGAACTTTATCTTAGTTGGTATCGTTATTTCTACTGAAGGCCCCCCTTACCCAATTTTTTACCAACTACAATTGTAGGAGCGACCCTCCGCTTGCCCACAACGAATTGGTAACGTAGTTTCCGGACGATCCCTAATGTCAGGCACTGGTTTTTTACGATAAGTACCATTTGGTTCAAGGTGAATAAATTCTTGACCGGTTTCAAAAATCATCCAAATCAGATGAATCGTAAAAGCTAAATTCCTTTTTAAAAGATTAGATCAGATTTTAAATTAATTTAGTGACCATTTTGATCGCAGGATGCAGAAGCTGCATGATATCGCCTATCTAATAAACATAAATTCTTTTTATTTGGTTTTCTCTTCAGGCTAGAGCATTTTGAATTAAATATTAGAACTTCTAAGCGCCACCAAAATTTGAATGAAAAATCTAGAAAAATGAAAAAAAATGAAAACTGGGAAAAATAGATGAGAAAGATTTTGAAGTCTGAAGTATGAAAGTGATTCTGAAGGTTTTTATGCTTGAACTTGTTTTAATATATTTGTGCTTCTTTGAGGGCCAAGAGAAAACCGACTGTTCAAAATAAAAAAACACACTTAAATATCGAAACATATGCTTTCAAAAATGAAAAATAATTTGAATCTTCTGTCCCCAGAAATTAAACTGGTCTATTTTTCCAGTTAAGTAAAAAAATTTTTAGAATTAAAATACTTAAAGAAGCTATTGAAAAATATCTTATCACTTTAGTGATAAGAACACAAATTAAGAAAGATAAGAGAAAATCGATTAGACCAAATTTTTTAGCATTCTGTTTAACACGCATAGTTTCATTGTAGCCCTATTTTTCTAGAATCTTATTCTTATTAAGAAAATATCTTCTATTGGGTAAATTAAATTTTATTCTTTAAAATGACTGATAAAATAGAAACATGAATATCTCAGAAAGCTTAGTTTAATTCCTATAATATATAATATTCCGATTAAGATACCAGATATATACTCTAATAGAACAGTTGAATATTAATTTTGATACTGTGAAAACCAAATTCTTTATTAGCGTATGAATCAGCTTTCTCTTTAATTGCAAAAAATGTGGATCACTTTGGCAGCGGTCTTCATCTTCATAGTTATATTTAATTCTATTGGTAAATATAACAATATACTATATCAATAAATTTAATAACATTTTAAACTTCATGAAACTAAAAATTTTTGCCCCGGAATATTCGTTCCAACTAATTTCTAATTTTCAAAATTTTATTATTTATATTTTGCCCCGCTTGTATTTATGAATTAAGGACAATAGTAATAGGCCAACCATTTTTTTATATTCTTCTTAAGGCCATGTGACGAGTGGGTCACGGGACCAGATTCCTACCTTACCCCTTCTTTTTCTTCATTCCTAACTTATTTTCGCATGAAACTCCACATCGAGTTGAAAATTTGGGATAATAAATGTAAAGGACTAAGAAAGGTGGGCCTGGTTCTAAATTTTAATAATTAAGAAAAAAGCAAAAAAAAAATTATTTCCAAAGAATACTTTCTTCATAGTTATAAAAATTAGGACAAGACCCACCATTTTTAGTCCTTCCTTATTAGCATCCCAAATTTTCAACTCAATATGGCGTTTCATGTGAAAATAAGTTAGAAAATAAAAAAACCAGTTGCAAAGTAGGAATTTGGTCACGTGACCCACTCATTACATGGCCTTAACCATCAATTTATTTTCCAATCAACTAATAGTTCATAAATAAGTTTATTGATATGTAAATACTGTGATGTATTTAATATGAAAATATTATCTTCCTTAAGATTTTAATAAAACAGGTTAAGAGTTACCCTTTTTAATTGAGGATTCAACTTTTTTTTGAAAATGGGTCTATTTTTGAGATTGTTATTTACTTTTTTGGCCAGTCACGTTTCATTATAGCTACATTTATAACTGATTTATTTTAAAACTGACAGTAAATAAAAGCCCACAATGCGCGCGGTCTTGCAATCTGATTTTTAATTTCTAACATTAAAAATAAAAGTTATTTGTGATATTAATAAAAACAATTGTGAAACACTCTAAGCTTTAAAGATTTTTGAATGCAGTTGAATAAGTTATTAAATTATTAAGTAAATCGATTAAGATATGTTTGCAAAAAGTATTCTCTTCGTGATTATAATATTTTTATGGTTGCTGAATTTTTTTACGAACCTGTGAATGAGAGGCTGAAGGTAAAAATGGGACATATAAAGTTTGGAATTAAAAATGGAACATAAATTTTTCCGAGTTAAAATGGAACAAACGAATCTTCCGAGTAAAAACGTAAAAAAATTTCTTCCAAGCAAAAATGGAACAAAATGATTCTCCGAGGAAAACGGAACAAACGAGCGCACGACTGAAGGGAGGTGTTACGCGCACGAACGGTTGGTGGGGATACACGCTCGAACCATGCACACTGCTCAGTTCGTTGATCAACATTTTGAAGAGGCCCAAATGAAACTGCAACAAAAAAGGAAAAGAAAATTAGCTTACAAAAATAAAAAAATTAATAATAACTGCTACTCTGATTAATTTTTTAAAGAAATTTGCGTGGCATAATTCAGCAAAGGATGCAAATCATAAGAAAAGGTACCAAAAAACTGTTTAATTTAGAAAAACTTCAATAAATAATTTATTCCCTGAGGTTGTATTTTGAGACTCCCAAAAATCACTCTAAAAATTGTGAAAAGGCAAAATTTAGGAATTTATAATTGTTTAAATATTTCCCAATTATATTCAAATAAAGCATTCGTTGGTAAGAGCATCAGGCCGGAAACCTCAAGGTCCTGGGTTCAGATCCCAGTGGAGATAGAGATTTTTTCAGAAAAAATCGATTTTTTTGCTTAAATGAAAGCTTGTCATCCCAAAAACATGCTCCAAAAGTTTCATTGCCACCGGTGCATTCTCTATCCATTAAAAGAAGCCCCCCGCGCACGTTAAACATCTGCCCTTATAATTAAAAATTTTAAACATTTTTATGGCTGAAAAAAAATAATTTCTGAAATTCGAACTGAATTAATAAAACCCAATAAAAAGATTGAAATATTTTTTTTGGAAAATAGTAATGCAGAAATAGGATTTGTAAAATTTCCGTTTTAAAAATAAGTTCACTGCCATTTCCCGGTTTTCCCGGTCTTAAAAAATCCCCGTTCATTGCTCGCTTTAACGGTTCTGCGCCCACCCTGAGTGTGACACTTATTCATGATAAAATCCCACTGATTTAAATTAAGAGATGATTTTCAACTCACATTTGTTGTAAATACGACTTTTTGAAAACTTTTTTAGCTTATTTTATTATTGTATTTCAACAATAGTGTCAGATATTAAAATTTATTTATAAAACATTTTTTACATTGTTCACAATTGGTATCCTTTGCTGAATTTTACAATTAAAAGTAAATATTAAATTAAAAAAAAATCAGAATAGCAGTTAATATTTATTTTTTTATTTTTTTAAGCTAAATTTATTTCCCGCGTAACCCATCCCGCCAGTAGTGCGCTCTTTTGTTCCGTTTTCACTCGAAGAATCGTTTGTTGCATTTTTGTTTGGAAGAAATTATTTTCCGTTTTTTTCGGAAGATACATTTGTTTCATTTTTACTCAGAAAAAAGTAGATTCCATTTTTACTCCCAATCTTTATATTTGCCGTTTTTTTATTTTAGCCGCTCAAATCTTATCTGTTTCCAAACATTCTTAAACATTCTTAAACATTTTTATTTGCTGATTCGTAGGAGATAATTATTGCGTCATTGTAATATTCTGTAAATTCTTAATCAACCAAAGTCTTTTTAAATAAAATTTTGATTTTATTTTGATATGAAACGAAAGCTAAGGTTTCTTTATT
The DNA here is from genome assembly GCA_035041075.1 of Acraspis erinacei. Taxonomy (NCBI): domain Eukaryota; kingdom Metazoa; phylum Arthropoda; class Insecta; order Hymenoptera; family Cynipidae; genus Acraspis; species Acraspis erinacei. The sequence continues at coordinate 6,279 of JAWWLR010019943.1, read as the reverse complement.
TAGGAAACATAAATGAGTTCTAGGTGTATTGTAAAGTTCAAAATAACTTAACTTTGAACTTCAGTTGCAAAATTAAAAAAAAAATCCATGTTATTATTAATAAAATGAGCAACGTCATAAGGGGTGGCCAACATAGAAAATCATATCAGAACTTATTTTTATGAATAAGTAATTGCCGGCTCATTATTATTTCAAAACATGACTCGATTCAGAAAAATAAGTTTCTTTTGTTGGACTGATATTTGAAATTTAAACATGAATATCGCAGCAGAACAAGGTTGGCGGTAATAATTAGTACGTCTTTTTTCTAATTGCAAAATATGTGGATCGCTTATACTGTGGTATTAATCTTGATGGTGATACTTAGATATATTGAGGAACATAAAACTATACTATATTTATAAATCTAAAAAAGTTTCTAGGCTTTCCGAAAATATAAAAATTTCTGCATCGCGATCTGGATTGCTACCTTGCAAACATTATTTGAGTTTGACCGAAAAGAATTTGCATTTTATCTGAAAGGTTCACTATTAAGAATATTAATTTGTAGTGGTTAGACTGCCGGTACCTGCAAAAAAGATCTCTGTCCGAACTGGGAAAAAGTTCCCTTCCAGGCAAAAAACGGCACTCCTTTTACTGCTCAAAGAAATAATTTTTTCAAACCTGGGGGCGGGAAGAAACCCATTTAACCGGTCACAGAAATAATGTTAGTCGAGTCCCTACTCATTTTCAGTTAATTTTGTGGCGGGAAAGTATGCCTTTGAATGATTACAGAAATAATTTTGGTCAAAGCCCTAGCCTCTTTCAAACATATCGTGGGGCGGAAACACACCGCTTTGACCGGTCACAGAAATAATTTTGGGCACACTTCTGCTTTAGTTTATTAACTCAGGTGAGAATCATAATCATTCAATCTGAAACAAGAACCGATTTCTAACAGAACGAGCCAAAATATTATCAGCAATTTATTCTTAAAACAAAGATAATCGTCAGTTTTTTCTTGTAGAATTAAGTTCACAGTCAGATTTCTCACCTGATGGCGCCTCTGCTTCTGGTGTTTTTCGTGGCGGCTCATCTTCTTCTCCCGCCAAAGCGCCTAATCGTTTAAGGTCCCGTTCTCCTTCTGTCAGCTCTATTAGACCATCTACCAGAATTCCTACCTTCGACGCACATGGATATGCACTGGAAGAGCTCCAATTTATTCGTTTCGTTTCAATTAAAAATCCTGACCAGGAATTCGAACTTCGAAGATACACTTTTCCTGCGGATAAACGCCTTAAAGTAATCGAAAAACGTGATGCCTTTCCGCCAGTGCCACCCCAAGAACAAACTGTGCTTTCAACACACGATGGTGATGTCTTTGCAATACTAACGAGTAATAATACACTGGCTGGAATATATAAACATAATCCTCAAATGAAACGTAAAGGGCGGGCAAAAATAAACATAAAAAGCGGTATAATTACACCATTAACTCCAGATGAAGTCGAGGGATGTCCAGTAGGCCCCAATCGCCTCGTCTTTCATCATTTTAAAATCGTGCATACGAATCACAGTGGTGGGTAAGTTAATTTCCAAGTATGTGTTGTTTATTAATTCTCTTCCATCCAATTATCTAATCAATTCTTTAATGGCTGATACCAGTAAAAATGTTAATTTTCCGATGTTGTTAGATCGACAGCGATCTGTTTCGAAACAGACCTGAGTCCTTATTAAATAATTTTTTTGAAAACATCCATTTGTGGACAATAATAGAAGCGTAGAATTCGCAATCCTCTTCAAATGTTTTGTAGAAACCATTCCGGGTCTTCATGATGATGTTTCTTTAAAGCCAGTTAATTAATTTTCAATACAAGGGTTTAGGAATTATTTTTTGCACTGGCTAATCGAATAACTGTACTTTAGTGGCTAATACAAAAAAATTTATTTTCCAATGTATGAGTTTGTTCATATATGAGTTTATTCATATTTGTTACAAGAATTTTTAATACCTAAAACAAAAGTTGGTTGAAAATTGTTCAACCAACTTCAGCCCCTAAAAATAACCCATGTGAAGCAAACACCATGTGAAGCAAACACCATGTGAAGCAAACACCATGTGAAGCAAACACCATGCACCTCTCCTCTTTTCTTCCTTTTACTGATAATTATTTTCCCATCCCTGAGAATATGTCACCCATCCCTCACCCTTTAACGTGTCCCCTTCTTGCATCGTCAAGGCATACCTTTTCCGTAGCATCATTTACATAGACTTTAATTCCTTTTCATCTTCCTAGGTTGCACTCATCTAAATTACAACCTAATTTTCTAACTCCTCTCAAAATCCTTTATTCGTGTTCTTCAAACCTGGCACATTGCAGAAAGAAAGCTATTTTCACGTTTCTTGCTTGCGTTTCCTCAACTTTCGTCCTCAATTTTTTCCCCTTTGCCTTTCAGCAACCTATCTGTTTTCTTTCTAAGCTCTTTTGCCTCTTTCTTCTCTGTATTTCTCCACTCTTCTTCGATTTTTCCTTATTTCCTTTAATTCTTCGTTTTATCAGAATTTCTCTCCATTTTTCTGTATCCTGTCACTGCCTATCCATAACATGCACCCCTTTTTCTCTCTCTCCATGCTATCTGCTACATTTGCCATTTCCTTTTTATTTACCTACATATAAAATCTTCTTCAATTCATTCCCTCCTTGCTCTCAATAATTTCGAGTCTCATAATTTTCTTTTTTCTGTCTCCTCATTCCTGATTTCTAAGTTGCTTACCCCTTCTTCCTACTGCTTTATCACACCATTTCTCTCTATCTCTTCGCTATGCTCTCTAGTACATCCGATACCAAGTCTTAAACCTCTTTTCGTAGTTGATCGCACTTTTCTCCTACATTTCTCACTTCCCCCCTTACATCGTCTTCTGCGTGCTCATATCCCCATTCATATTATCCATTCTCGTCCTTGTGTTGTCTCTAAACCCTTTGATGAATACTTTTAATCTTTCGAATCTCCCCCCACCCTTCCTCCCTCTTTCTGATGTGTTTCGTTCAATCCTAAATTTCTTGTTATCCTTGTCCCTGTATAAATCATCGTCCCCTTCCTCTCCTTTTCTTTTGTCATCATCTTCACTGGTGGTAACTGATGTCCTTGCGGCCAATGTACCCCCTTACCCTACTGATCTTACTTTCAACACCGTCACATCTTGTTCCGCACTCGCTGCCCTGACCCTAACCACATACGCTTCTTCTCTTTAACAAAGTAAAAAAAAATTGCCACAAAAAAGTTCTCTAGTGATCCGTACCAGAAATGGAAGCCTATTCAGAAATAATTTAAGCAGATTTTGAAACCATTTTTTGTTATAAAGAAATCATTGAACACCTGATGCAAATTTAGAATCAATTGTGGTAAATTAATTTTTCTCCTGTCAGACCTGATTCTCCGATGATGCCTTCTCCTGCCGAACCTTCTCTGCGAGAAAGATCCAGGTCTCCTGTTTCCAGATGCATGGCTCCTCCTACCAGGCTTCCTTCGGCTGACGGAAAGGGATATGAACTTGACCAACTTCAGTTTCTTATGCTTACTTCCGTTTCAAATCCGAACCGAGGATTCGAACTTCGAAAATACAGTTTTCCTGCAGATAGTAAACTTCTATTGCATGGAGGAAGAAATCAATATGTTCCGATACCAAATAATGAACACATTGTATTATCAACATTTTCTGGTGAAATTTTTGCAATATTGGAGAATAATAAATATCTTGCTGGAATATACGAACATAATACTAGCAGGGGCGACACATTTCGGGTTAAAATAAACATCCTGAATGAAGCGATTAGCCCAATGACTCCGGATGAAACAAAAGAAATACCAGTAGGCCGCCTTTGCCCTATCTCAAAATATTTTAGAGTCCAGCATGTACACGAGAGTCATACAGGTCATTGAATGACTTAAGAAAATTTGGAAATACAAAATAAATTTGTTGCTGCAAAGCTTTCTTAAAAATAGTATGAGCAACTTGTAATTACAAATAATAATAAAAACTTAATTTATTATGATTCTCAAGGCTTCGATCGATCGTGAATCCCACAGCCTCTGTTTTTCGGAAACAGATAAAAAAGTCTGTATAACATGTTTACAGAAAATATTCTTCCAGCACAGTTACTATAGGCTTAGAGAGATTTGTGTTTAATAATTTTTCTGTGACAACAGGTACCTTAAGAAATTTTTGAAATAAGAAATAAATATTTTTAGTGCAAAGCTTTCTTAAAGATAGTATGAGCAACTTGTAATTACAAATAATTACAAAAACTCAATTTATTATGATTGTCAAGGCTTAGATCTTTCGTCAGTCCCACAGCCAATCGTTTTCGGAAACAGATAAAAAGGTCTGTATAACGTATTTACAGAAAATATTCTGCTATCACAATTACTATAGGCTTAAAGTGATTTGCTATAGGCATAAATTTAAAAACATTTTAAACTTGCTAACACTAAATATTTTTTCGACGCAATATTTTTGCGACGCCTGAACCATTAGCATTTTAACTATTTAAAATAGTTTAAAACAAAATTGTAAAATTGTTTATTATAGACTAATTTATTGGACTCATTCCTTATACCTAAAGATTAATAGGGGAATAAATTCTTTAAAATAAGCTAATTGTAAATACCAAATTTGAAGACAAATTTACCATAAAAAATAAAAAATAGTGAAACTTTGAAAAGATATTTTCATTTTTAGGCAAAAGGCCGACTTTGTTTATAAGAAAGTTATAGTCTTGGCAAAAATGTTAATCCTCCAAGAAGAATTGATGACTCGTCGACCATAAAACGTAATTTTCAAATCAAGGCGACGAATTTTGAACAAAACAGTTGAATTTTCGACCCAAAATATCATTTTATAAAAATGCTTCAATTTTCAAACTAAAACCATGATCTTTTTTAGATGAAAGTTAAATATTCAACACGAAGAATTAAATTATCAACCGAAAAATTGATTTTTAACCAAGCAGAGGAATTTTCCACAAAAAGACAAATTTTGAAATAGAGTTAAGGAAAATTCCGTTACCATAGACAGTGCTATTTTTTCACAAAAAATGAAATCGGCAGATTTTCTAATTAAAAAGGTTATTGTCAACAAAGGAACAGTGCATTTTGAAGTAATATCATTAAACCTAATTTTTTAGCTAATAATAAAACAGGTTAGAAATTGATCGTTTTGATTGGGGATTACATAATTTTTTTCTAAACTGGTCTATTTTAGAGCTTGTCGTAAGTAGCGTTTATATTTGAAGGAATTAAATAATTATTTATGTAGAAATGGAAAAGGAATAAAAAATTAATCAATCGGGGATCAAAATGTGTAATTAACAGTTTTATATTTCACGACTTTAAATAAAATTTAAGAAAATTGTCCGTTTTATTTTTATCTCAAAAGAACGCTAAGGTTTGTTTATTTAGGCAACTTAAAATTACTTAATATTGAAACTTAAATGCAAAATTAAAATCAAACTCCGTATTATTATTAATAAAACCAATAACATCCTCAGTAATAATCCTAATTATTTCATTTAGAAAAAATAAGTTTACTATTTGTTAGTTAGAAATTTCATAATATTTAATACCAGCCAGAATTTTTATAAAATCCGATGTTCTAGAACCTTAGGACTTTTTTCCAACTCAATATGATGAGAAATATTTTACTTTTTTCGCAACAACTTCTTATCTGAATGTCAAGAAATATTATCCAATCAAGACTTTCATCAAATCCTACGTATCAGAATTTGGGAAGTTTCTGTCAAAAGTACTTGGATATTAGAATTTATGTACCAAGCTATTGATCTTGAGCTGTATAATTTCAATATTAGGTTTCAGAATCCAGCTTTTAAACAAACTCCAAGAATAAAACTCTTTCAGAAGATTATGGGAAAGTCCGGTGTAGTGCAATCAAAAAAATTTCTTAAATCAAAATCTATCGGCACATTTGATTGACCTTTCTATCAAAAACTATCTACCTAGAAATCCCATACCTATATCAGTACAGGATTTTTTTTCCTCCGAACCTAGCACATCACTTTTCTATGAATGTGCAGAATTCCTGAAAATAAAACCAAAATTCCATCGACCAGATTTGGACAACCACCTTAAAATGTTACTATTGAAATTTGAAAAGAACAAATAAAGAAAAACACTTTTTTCTCCTAAAAAAGAAAAGAAAAAATTTTCCTTCTTGGACAAAAATAAGAAAGAGGAAAGAAAAAGCAACCAAATCCCCTTCCTTGTCTTTTTTCCCTTTATTTC
>JAWWLR010019814.1:0-11039 GCA_035041075.1 Acraspis erinacei | reverse complement strand
TATATATATATTCAAATTGGAAACGAATCAGGCGTCCCTCACTATTTACGTTTCTATCTCCCCGAAATTAGTCCAAGGCTATTTGATGGCAAACCCTGGCACCGGACTGAAAGCGAGAGTTTGCTGTGCATATTTTCCAGTGCCGGACAAATTGAGGTTTAAACTTAGACCAATTTCAGGGCAAGTCGGCCATTTTCAAAGTCGTTTATCTAACACACTGAAACCTGATTGAAAATACATAATTTTATTGAGAAATAAGAACACTGACCACACATATAAATTGAGACTAGAATCATAGTCCTGAGCAAGAACTTCATTTTTACATGACAGATGCCGTAAGTAGGCTCAAGTTTTTGGAACATGTACATAATGGGTGTTCTACTTTTCTGATTGTGAGCGATAGCAGATGCAATGCAATATTTTGCAATTTTTCAAAGCCGAAACTAACCCTAATATTTCGAAATGCGTGCAAAATAATGTTTAAACACTACAAAATTTTATTTGGAATATAAAAAGTAGTTTTTCATTTGTACCGAATCGTAAGAACATTTTTTTTACTAAAACCTGCTCATTATGTAATTAACAGGCATTATATATAATTCCTATCCATTTCAGCGATGAAAATATTCGTGACAGGCGATTTTTTAAAAATTATTCTAAATATTTGTTATTCGACGATAAAATTTATTTTTTGTTTTTTAATGTTTAGTGGTTCCAGTAGTTTAAGATTTTCATAGTGGGATGCAGGGGAGTAACGGGGTTGAATCCTCTAACCCGGAAATTCTGGGAACATTTACATAATGGACGTTATGCTTTTCTGAGTGTGGGAGTGTGCCGCTTGAAATTCCATCTCGGAAATATTCTCTGGTTACAGCGGTGAAAATATCCACTTTTATATGTTCATTATTATTGCCGAAAAAACCTTAAGACTTTATCAAATTTTTAATGTTCGTAGACTACATAGCAGAGGCAATGAAATCTCTTGAAATTTCTCAAAGCCGGAACTAACCCAAATATTTCAAAATGCGTGAAAACTAATTTTGAAATACTACCAAATATTATTTGGAATGTAAAAAGCAGTTTTTCATTTGTACCAAATCATACGAAACATTATTTTTTGTACTAACAACTACTGTTAATGAATTGAGCGGGCATTATATACAATGCCTGGCCATTTCGGCTACAAAAGTATTCGTGACAGGCCATTTTGTACGACACCTTTTTCAATTTTTAGAACCACTATTTCTTCAAGATTTTCATATTTATAAAGAAAAGCCTTAAAAAGTGCAAAAATAGGGTAGTCTAACTTGATGATCGTAGTTTCAACTTTCTTTATTTTTACATGACTGCTACCCTAAACGCAGAATGATTATATTTCAACATTTTCAACACCATAGTCAGGGAATGTTAAATGAAAATTTACTTAAAATTAAATTAAATTAAATTAAAATTAAATTAATTAAATTAAATTACTTAAAATTTATTTAATTTATTAGTGTAACAGAGAGAAATTCATACTTTTCCGGGACTTTGTTGGGCATTACATAAAATTCCTAGGCATTATATAAATTGAGTTTATTGAAAACTGAAATTATTAAAATCAATTTAAAATTCGTTGGGATCTTTTAAAATTCCCTAAAATGTTTAAAATTATTTAAAAGCCCTTCAAACTTTTCAAAGCTTTCAAAAATTCTTTGGAATAATTTTAAATTCCCAAAATTTTTTTAAATTCTGCGGAATTTGAAATCAAACCTAAAATAATTGAAATTTTTTTTAATTCCCCGAGGCTTTTTAAAACGCTTAAAGAATTCTTGGAATTTTTAAATAGATTCTAAAATCTTTAAAATTATTCAAAATCCCTGAAATACCTTGATTTATTGAAAGTCCCCAGAAATGTGATAAAATAGTTCCCTATCTTCCTAAATTCTCCCCAGGAGAAGAAATTACGTTTTCGTAAATTTTATTCAGAGTACTCAATACCTAAATTACTTATCAAACCGCTTTTAAACTTTTCAGATAGATCGAGGCAATAATCGAAGCATTTTCACCGAAATAATTGGTTTTCCAATTCACTGTTATCTATAATAATATTCTCGTAAAATAATTCTAGAAATTTGTCATTCTTTAAAAAAATACACATGTGGTCCAATTGTCAATTGAAATCACGTAAAAACAAATTTAGGTTAGTAAAATAATGTTTTGGAAAATTAATTATCTTTCCTTATAATATTCTCTTTGAATAATGTTAGAAAGTTGCTTTTTTCCAAAAATTTTACGTTTTTCTTTACTTTTAACTCACAGCAAGTTAAGAACTAATGCATATAGAAAAAATAATTGTATACACAAATTATTATTCTTAATATTCATCTTTTTCTGATGCATTTTTTAAATAATTATGTTTATTAAATTTAAGTATTCATATCTCAGTATAATTAAAAATTGGGCAAAAAGTGGAAAATCTTACCTGAAAGTTAGAAATGAGCTAAAAAATGCAGGAAAAAAGTTCGATTTTTTAACTGTATTCTAACAGAAAGTTTCTAAAAAGAATTATGCATTTTTTGCAAAATAGATGTTAACAGCTTTTTATAATTTAAAAGTATCATGTCATAAAAAAAATAAACAAAAGTTTATTTATCGTCAAATAATTTACATCAACTATCAATAATGGAATGGAAAAGTAATTTGAGTTTGAAATAATAAATTTTTTAAACAATGTATACAAAGCTAAACTATACAATAAAAACTGAATATTAGGGCCGCAAATTTGTTGTTGTTAAAAATGCAACTGTGTATTTCGAAATTCACCTACTTGCCGAGAATCAACATCTTTGATAAAAATTCATATTTGAGTGTTTGATACTCAAATTTTTATAGAAAATTTGCCTTTTTGACCTAAAAATTACATAATTTGGTTGAAATTTGGTTTCAATCTTGACTGAAGATTCATTCTTGATGAGGAACTTCACTCTTTGAATAAAATTCTTTTTTCTGATTTAAAAATTGATTCGAATTAGTAGAAATTTTATCTTTTTTATTTTTGGTTAAAAATTGAACTATTCGGTTGGAAATTTTTTTGGATTGAAGATTTAACTTTTTTAGATTCAAATCATTTATAGAAAATTTTTATTTTTGACTTTAAAATTAACAATATGGTTTAACTTATTTCGTAGTAAATTCAATAATCTTACTAAAAAGCCATATTTTGGTTGATAATCAACTATTTCATTGAAAACATATCTTTTCGGCTTAGAAATTTCACAATTTGTTCGAAAATTTAGTCAAATTTTTTGTTTATTAAAGAATCTTTTTTTGGGTGAAACGTCAAGTGATACATTTTGGTTTAGGCTTCATATTGTTTAGTTGATAATGCAACTATTTTCCTGAAAAAACCTCCGTTCGGGGAAAGAAAGATAAAAATTTCATCTACTTGATTGAATATGAACTAATAATTTGGTATGCGTGATTTTAGGTTGAAAATTAATTTTCTTTCTTTGAGAAACTGTTCTTGACGAAATGGCGATTCAACAATCTGGAGGGAAACTCAACTGTTGGGTTGAAAAATCTTTTTCGAATGAATTGATTTGCTTATTATTAAAGACTATAAATGTTCTGATTGAACATGTATCATCTTAGTTCCAAATTAATTTTTGTTTGTTTAAAGATTCGTTATTTTAGTCAAAAATTCACCTTTGGTTGTCAATTTGTCTAATTTTTAAAAGAAATTTTACTGTTTTTAGAGCATGTTACCGCAATAAGGATTAGATGAAAGTTACCGAATAGAGTAGTAATATTTTTTCTACTTGAATTGTGGAAAACTAAGGGCTTGATAAAAAATATTTAATTTTATAAATAATAATTTTAAAAAAATCATAAAATTGGAAAATGTGACAAGTAGAATAATCAAATGAAAAAAACTTATGGCGTAATATTTTAATCTCTATTGAAACAATGATAAGGCCAGATTGAAATTGTAAACTTGACCTAGGCTGTCTCCAATTAAAAATATTTGCCTTCTGATTATTCAAGCAAAGTTAGGAAAAATTATAATTTTTTCAGAAGTATTATATAGTTGAAGGAGCAGTATAGTTCAAGTAGTACATCTCAACAAAACTTTTTTTTATTTTCCTTCGGATTGAATCGGATGGAGATTTCGCTTTCAGAATTTTCCATTTTCAGAAAAAGCGGCGAAGTAGCTATGAATTGGATTTTTTTATAGTTCGAATTTAGTTATCTGTATTTTTATTATATTTTATTTCTATCAATATATTTTACATATATCATTTTTTTTTTTAAATAGTAGAATAAAATTTCAGACCTTAGTGAATATTTACTTTGGCTGTTCAAGAAAATGAAAATTATACTATGAATAAGTAAGAGTAATTCTTGGGCTATTAGGATTTTATTCGGAAATTCAAATCTCAGAAATATGACACCTTATACAGATTTCTAGGATGGAACAAAAATTGCGCTCCATAAGTTTGGTTCAGCTCAGCTCCCACAAGACGGGAAGGTTTCGCTATGAAGATAGTAAAGTGTAGGCCGCAACAAAAAATTCTGTCGTCTCTAACAATTGGAGTCTTCTCATCATTTACATTTGGGCGAATATTATGAGGATAAAGTCCTATATCCAGCACTCTTTTTGTTTGAGGATCTTGCTTCACCTCAAAGTCAAATCTCCTACAAGTTATATACGACGCAATGGCAGTAGGATTTAGTCTGGCTGGATCAACTTGAAAAGAAAAGAAATATTTGGGATTTTAAAACAATAAAATTAATTGTTTTAAAGCATCTGAAGTTCCTAAATACAAATACCTTGAGCTTTTAATATATAAAATGTTACAATTTTAAATTATGATCTCGAAAATGGTATAATTGTGAAATTAAAGAAAGCATAGTTCAAATCAGAAAATTAGATACTTATTTAAATTTTTAACAACAGCGACTATATTTAGCTATTGTTTAATCACAGTTGACAGAAAATGGCATTTTGTCAAAATGTGTGATGATACAGTTTTTTGTGACTTCGAACCTGCAGTTAGTTTTTAAATACAGTTTTGAATCAGTGAAATATGCTGCGAAATACTTTGAAAAGTTCTCATAACAGAAAAAGTCATCGGATATATTTTCAGGTTGATTTTAATATTCTTTAATCACTTAAACAAAGAAATCAATATTTTTTCCAATAAAAGCAATCAGTTAAAAATTCGTTTTTTTTGTTGGGTAATTCAAGTAATATATCATTGAAATATTGAACAATTAGTTTTTTAATTCATTTTTCTTAAGTGGAACATTCAATTAATTTATCAAAATTTGAACTACTTTCTTGGAAGTTTATTTGTTCGTTTAAAGATTCACGATTTTATTGCAACGAAAATGAAAATTAATCAATTGAAACTTCAAGTTCTCCATTAAGTTGAAAATGTCTAGGAACAAAAAGAAGCGAAATAAAACAAATGTTGATTGACACCGCATCCACAGTTCAAACTATTCAGTTGAAAACTGATGTAATTTGTTGGTAATTCGTCTTTTTGGAAAAACTTAATTTTCTTGATTAATAATTTACCTATTTAATTAAAAACGCATCAAAGTTATGTGAGTAAAAAATAGCGTGATTGCTTAAATAAAGTGTGAAGTAGTGTTAATAGTGTGATGACTCTGAGCCCATCCTAAATGCAATTAAGCTTACAAAATTCTTCCATTAGGTTTTAATTATACCAAAAGTGTTATTATCTTTTATCATTATTATGTTATATTTCTTTACCATGTTCAAAAACCTCGCGAGGGTTTGGTGGAAGCTTTACTCCCATAATATTTCCCATTGCATCTCGATATGCGATACATCTTGCGTGACCTTTACGACATTCACAGGTAGCAAAGCTCCAACTTTCCATCCAATATTGAATAGTTGGAATATAATTAATGAAAGTATCGTGAGTTACAACTTCACAACGGACCGTCGTAACTGCTTGATTAATAGTTTCTGTATAAGCCCTAATTTGCTTGTCAAAACATTTAAAAAGTACTGTGCCGGGGATATCTTGAACACGGGCTTCTGGTGGTTGTACTTGTAGCGCGTCATGTGCTTTCCCTAGCATATGTGTTTCTAGTTTTGCTAGTGTAAGTTGTGGGGGTGGTTCTATTCGGGATCGTCGTCCATGTCCTAGTTTTTTACTTGGTCTCCGTACACGTGTTTTTGGTGATGGTGATTGTACTAGAAGTGATTGCTTTGGATCTAGAAATTGTAGTGAATGTTGTTGGTTTGGGAATTTTCGTTGTTGTTGTGGATGTGTTTGTGTTTGTCCACTTTGTGATGTTCCTGGTTGTAGTGAATTTCGTGGTCGGTCAGCTTGTTTGCTTTGAAGATCTGGAGCAGATTTAAAAAATTAAATTCTGTTGGGTCCGAAGCATTTAATGCTACTAAAATCAATTCAAAGATAAAAACATTATATATGAGAGCACTGACAATGAAACAAGTCTAAACTGGATTTCTTTGGAACTCCAAAAATTTGGAATGATTTCTTTTCAGTCTCACTAACTTTAAAATACAATATTTTCAAGGCATTGAATAATCTGAACATTTAAATTGTAGGAAACGAATATCTTTCAAAAAAATACGTCAGATCAAATCTATTAAAATTGTACGATTTCAGAATTCTTTATTTGGACTATGGAGAACTTTCATGTTCAACATATTAAACTTGTTCATAAATGTGTGCATTTAAATAATTCCAATAAATATATTTTTCGCACACTTTCATCAAATCTTACCCTGAAAAAATACTTTAACTTGCGTTTAATGTTTTTTAATACTTTTCACTAAGGTAACGGACCGTATTATGGAATGGTTTTCAGAGTACCGAAAAAAATATCGTTGATTACAAATGCTTGAGTAAACTACTCAAAATAATCCGAGTATATTTTGAAAGAACAATACCTCTAGTATCAAAAACGAGCCGCAAATTGTTTATTCGTGATAATTAAATGAAAATAAAAGGGAAAATGTAAAGGCTTAGCATGTCCCTATGATAGAACACCCTTTCCTCACGATGTCCCTGTGTTTCACAGGAAATGTCCCCTGTTTGGAACGGGTACTTGTCATTCTGTAAAGCTTGGATCCAAGGGTAAAATATATTGAAAGCATTAATAAATATTAAATAGTTATATAGTTATTAAATTAACATGAAAATTTTGAAAAGATAATAGATTTAATATTTATTTATAAAACCAAGCATACAAAAATTAAATTAAATTGTATAAAAATGATAAGTAAATGAAATAAGTACATATAATTCCTTTTTACTCTCAATCTTAGAACTTTTATTTGTTTATTTTTTATATGCAATAAATACAATAGAAATAAAAATGTAATAAATTGTAAGTATTTAAATGTATGATTTGTGTGTATGATAAATGTGTATTTCAGCAAGAAAAATTAGTTTTCTCCTGAATAATAAAAACAATTATCAACTAAAATGATAAATCTTCAACTGGAATAGATGCATTTTAAACGAAAAACATGATTTTTGAACCAAGTAGATTAATCTCTAAGAAAAAAGACGAAATTTCAACTAAAAAAATAGTTACATTTTCAAACAAAGTAATGAATTTCCAACTAAAATGATAAATGTTTAAACAAAAGATTATTTTATACCCGAACAGACGATTTTTCCTCAAAAAAATAGTTACGATTTTCTACAAAGCGATGAATGATCAATCAAAGATTGAAAAGTTAAATTTCCAGTTAAAAAAAAATTAATTTGCCACAAAAACACAAACATTTTTCAACAAAAGCTATAAATGTAAAACTAAAATTATAAATAGTTAAATCGAATAATTGTATTTTTAATTGCATTGATGAATTTTCATCAAGGAGATTAATTTCTACGAAAAAGACGAATTGTTAATTAAAAAATCTCATTTTATAACCAAAAATTGAATAGTTCAATTATCAGTGAAAATGTTAATGCTAAATCAAAGAGATGCATTTTAAACTAAAACGATGTAATATTTAATTGGATTAATTACATTTCCTTTCTAAAAAGTTTAATTTTGAACAAAAACCTTTCAACAAAAATAGTTTGATTTTCAATAAAACAGATATATTTTCAAACAAACCAAATTTGGAACTAAAATTATGAATATTGAACTAGAATACTTGAACTTTTAACCAAAAGGGTGAATTAAAAAAAAGTATTCTTCAACCAAAAATGAAATAGTTAGATATGCAGTCAATTTTCACCATAAGTTTTCCTATTTTCAATTAGTCTTTATAAAACAAATAAACAAACAACATTGAGTCCCATACAAAACAACCTATTGGTACGTTTGCAGGCAATGTAGGTTATGTTTTTAATTATGGGATTGTGTACCGAAATTATTTGCTTATCAGATTTTATGTTGATAATATTGTTTATAATATTGTTTAATAATATTTTTTAGAAAAAACACGTGAAAAACATACAATAAAATTGCGTAGTGAATGAAAAATGTGCCCCTATTCCAAGAGACTTGCTTCCTGTGAGGAGCTGTCCGTGAACTTGGAACGCAAGTCTGAACTGTTCCATAATGGGGGGCATTTAAAGATTTTGTGTACACAACTGGGAAAATTCATGTAACTTAAATTATAAAAAGAAAATGAATAAATTTCGGCCTGAACTGTCATCTATAATGTTCGAATGAGTGATATTACAAAAAAAACCGCATTTAATAATCTGTAGATACATTCTATGCCATTTTTTTAATGCTTTCAATTACCAATAAATGAATGTTTTCATTTCAATTATAAACAAAAATGTTTGTGAATGCCGATGAAATTTTTATGTAAGTCTGGGGATAATATTCTTTTTTTTATCTCACTATTTCTAGCGCTGTTCCAACAAGGGGACATAAACAAGGCAACGTTCAATAATACGGCCCGGTACCTTATCAAAGACAGTAGATATATGAAAATACATTATAATTTTTGGACCAAGGAGATTCCTTCTTAAGTTTAAAAAAATTGAATCCTAAAATAAAACAAAAAAGAACAGAACATATGAACAAATTTCCAAATTATAGTCAACAATATTAATTTCGACGCGGCAAAAATTGAGCAGCTTCAAATTGTAAATGTTTGACATTAAATAGTTAGTTAATAAAAGCCTTTAGATTTAAGTAATATCGAAGGAAGATATGATATAAGTTTTTAATAAAAATTATTTAAGCTTTTTGAGTATAAAATGCGAAAACGTGAATTGCGGCACTGGGAAATAAGTATATATGTGTAATGTTTTGCACAAAAACACATTAAATAAATTCAGAGGAAATACCGAAAATTCTAAGACTTTATTCTTCCTTATTAAAATAAGAATGTGCTCATTCATTGTGGTAAACAGCGCAGTGGGAAAAAGCACATTTTTGGGACAAAAATCAGCCAACTCCTCAATTCTCAACGGATCAGAGCTATTTTTTTAAATACTCATGAAGAATCGTGCTTTAACGTATGGATGCAAGTTTTTTAAATTCTATATTTATTAATTTGTTATTTCACATAAAAGTTGCAATTGGTCATATTTGCGATATTTACTTAGCCTCATTCATTGTTATTTTTGCAAAAAGGTATTAATTAGTAAATTTACTTTTTTCGAAAAAAACTGTTTCTTGTAAATAAATATCCTGCATTTAAAAAATTTTTATAAAAAAACGAATGCATATAACTGTTAACTGCTGAAAATTCGGAATTCGAAAGTATTTCTTACATAGATTTTGTTACAAAAATGTAAAGAATCAAGTTTTAATTAAAAACAAGCACAAAATAACCATAATAGTTAATAACCTAAAAAAATTTTATAAACAAATTCACTTCTTGGGCTCTTATATACATAAAAAATTTGTCTTTATTGCTGAATAATTTCTTTTCATGTGAAGAACAAGAACCGTACACATTAGTGTTCCACGAAACAATATTTGTCATTGTTATAAAAAATTTTTATAAACAAATCAACTTATTTGGCATTTTATGCACAGACATTTTTTGTGGAATCATTCATTTTCATATGAACAACAAGAATTTAATAGATTAGAGTTCCATGAATAATATTTTTCATTCTCATAAACAATATTTATAAACAAATTCACTTATTTGACACTTATATACATAGAAAATTGGTCTTTTCTACGGAATGATGTCTTTTTATGTAAAGAACAAGAACGGTAAACATTAGGGTTCCATGAAACAATATTTCTCATTGTTATAAACAATTTTTTTTTAATTCACTTATTTGGCATTTATATGCATAGAAAATATTTCTTTTTTGTGGAATCATTTATTTTTATATAAAGAACAAGAATAGTACAGATTATGATTCCATGAAACAATATATTTTATTGTTATAAACAATTTCTATAAACAAGTTCACTTATTTGGCATATCTGTGCATCGAAAATTAGTCTTTTCTGTGGAATCATTTCTTTTTATCTGAAAAATAGAACTTGTGCAGAACTGACTCTTATTCAACAACACTTATCATTGTTATAAACAATTTATACAAACAAATTCACTGATTTGAGCCATGAAAGAGGGTTTTTGCATTCATACTTTTTTTGAACTTTTAGAATTTTTAAATATTTTTACTTCCGTAATTTTACCTTTTTACGATCTATATCTATAAGTCTGTAAAATTCGAAGATTCATTTGAATATATTATTCTACAAAACGAATGTTGAAATTTTTACTCATTTTTTTCTGTTTTGAATCTTTTATGTCAATATACCCAATTACAGTGACACTAACGTAACTTAATTTGTTTATGAAAATTTTTTATAACAATGACAAATGTTGTTTCATGGAACTCTTATGTTTATTCTTGCTCTTCACATGAAAAGAAATAATGCCGCAGAAAAAAAAAATTCTATGCAAATAAGTGCCAAAAAAGTGAATTTGTTTATAAAAATTGCTTATAGCAATGTAAGATGTTGTTTCATGGAAGTATAATGTGTACCAGGTTTATTCTTTACATGAAAATAAATTATTTTACAAAGAATAAAAATTTGATATGCAT
>JAWWLR010019791.1:0-10412 GCA_035041075.1 Acraspis erinacei | reverse complement strand
GACAGGCCCATTCTTCGAGCACTTAGGTTTGTGAAATTTGGGTTTATATACATACATGGCCGACGAGAGTAATTTCAACGGGTTCAGAGTTTATTATTAATTAAGAGACTCTGATCAGAGGTGCTTTAGCGATCGTGTTTTGCGTGTGCGGTGTAAGTTGACGGTGTGACTGTTTTTTCACGATTGTGCGGGTGGCTGTTTCACTCTTTCTGTGGATTGTTGTGAGAGCTGATTTCGTCAGTCGATTATTGTTAAAGCTGATCCCGTCTATGGATTATTGTTAGAGCTGATCTCCTTCGTCTTGAGACTATACTTTTTCGTGCGATTTGAATATTTGATTGTATGGATTATGTGAGAATCTGATGGTGAATTCTTCCTAATTTTAATTAGAATTGAAAAGGGCTTCTTCCTCCACTCACTGAGTGGAGGTTTTTCATGCCAGGAAATAAAATTGTTTCGTTTTCTCGTAAATCATGGTTGAATTCTGCTTTGCTCACCTCTCTCCTCTGATATGTTTTCTTTATGTTTCATTTCTTAATAAATTTACTTTTTTTGCTTATCATACATTCAGTGATATTTATCTTTGAAAAAATTAGATGGCTCTACCGCACAGTCTCCCTTTTCCTCAGTACACCCTTTCTTCCTTTCAGTTATAATTTGAAATTATCAAGGACACCAAACGTCCCTTATCAGCTTCACGTTCTTGTTTTCAAGGATGGTAGGGCTGCCCCAATGTCAATAGCTTGTATTGGTTGAGTCTTTTAAACTCTAATTGTCAACATGATCTGCGCAAACTTGCTTTGTACGTCCGTCAGATTCTGCAAATAATAGAATTCGTTCTGGAGACCCGACTCTCTTGATACCCTTAACTAATTTTTCTCTTACACAATTTTTGGAAGTTACTTCTTTCTATTCTGCTCCTTAATCTGGCTGCACATGATTACGTTTGCGTATATTTTTATCATATAGTGCTACTCATTTTTGTCGAAATTACGTTGGAAAAAGGAATTATTAAATATTCAATATCTAAAAATTCACAAATGTAGTTGATTTATAATTGACAACTCATGAATATAACCTTCAAAATCATTAAAATTATCATAGTTTATAAAATTTAATTTATACATTTTCAAAATTGAAAAATCTTAGACTAGAAATCGTCAAAATGATAAAATTTCAAATAATAATTGTAGAAAATTGAGAAATTTATTATTGTAAAGCTTCAAAATTGAAGAGCTTCTAATTTTGAAAATCGGCAACTAAAGATGATGACATTCGTGGGATTAGAATTTAAAACCTCTGTAATTTTCACTATTTAGATACAAAGTGGATTTCGGACGAAGATTTTGGATTCATTTTCAATTTCCAAAGTCATCCAAATTTAATTATATTTTCCTATACATCTTTAAAGAAACGTAAATATTCAGGAAGGTCGCCTAAATCGTGTACAATTGGAATATATCCATAAATAATCAGAAGTTTGTCATAAAAACTACCGCAGGATTCGCCGGGAGCGGCTGCTAATCTCGAAAACTGTACCCGATCCCAGAAAAATCGCGGTGAAATTTCAGCCATAATCACGGCTCACGACCGTGAGATAGGTGGTTACAGTCTGTGACGGAATCGATACGACGATCTGGCAAATGTCTCGTGCACCCTGAAGATAAGGAGCGACCCAAGGACGAGGGCATTCTGCATTTTGCCCGCAAGAGTTTTAGCATATTGTTAGCACGCTGATATGCTTCTCAGGATATTAACCAATTGAAGCATGGCAGCTCCAAGAGCACCCATGATATGGATGATTAGCTTAACAGAATATTTCGGGTCCAGTTCGGATTGTTTCATTTTTAACGCTTAAAGTATGGATGCATTAATTTACAAGGTTGTGAATATAATAACATTCGAGGTAAACAAAATTATATGTACCGACAATTTTTTTCCGCTGGAGTCTGGACTTGTCTTACGATAAACAATATTTTTTAATGAAAATATTAAAAAATGTAGTAATTGTACTATTTGAAAATAGTAAAATAAATACATAAACTGTTTTTCAATTGGCTTGCTTTCTCGTAAAGTAGGCGTTATTGTACGCTTTAGACTTAGATAAAGAAGTAATAATACATATGCGAGTGCTCTAAAATTTACAATAATTATCAGTATAATTTACTTTATTATTTACGGAGGCAGTGTTAACAAATTGATAAATCCTTCTCGAGCACGGTTTATGTACAAAACAGGTCCTTGGAGTTACAAATTCAATTTTTAATCTTTCAAGCTTCTGCAACATGAAATAAGGCACGCAATTTCATTTTCTACCAACATTATACATTACTAGTCGAAAAACATACAAAATTCTACTCCATGTTGATTGAGTTCTATTCGATGGGACTTTTAAAAATTATGAATTATATTTAATGAATAGATTTCAAATTTATTTTTTAAGAAACCCAAATGTTCACGAATTTTTTTTTAATTATCGGAACAGATTTTTATTTATTTTTTAAATTAAAGAAATTTGATTTTGCAATTTAATGTTACTTAAAAACTATTATTTTGTTTATATTATAAATATTTTCTCTGAAATTAAACGTATTCTATGAAAAATTGAAAGAGTTTATGAAAAATTAGAAATTTATGTCATCCAGGTTCTTCGAAGAAATATTTTTGATTTTTAAGGCCTGTAACCGTATTGAAAGTTCTCACTTCAGTTAAGATCAAAAGTAATAATTTTCATTTATTTCTAGTTTACAATGGCGTCTTTAATTGCCTGAACTAATTAAACCGAATTAAATTTCAGTTCCACTATTTCATACCAAAATCGTTTATAAATATTTTATGGTGTTAGAGGTGATGTATCCTATTTACATGTTGATATTTGAAACAATTTTTTTTTATACTCAGTCAAAAATAGTTAAATTCATCAAAAATACGAACTTATGACTAACCAGTTTTATTTCTAACTAATCTGATGAACTTTTAACAAAGAATGTGAATTTTTGTACAAAGGAAGCCAAATTTGAAAAATGATTTTAACAAACTCAAGCCTTTGAGCCGAATTTTTGAGAGGCAGTTGATATATAAACCGGAATAAAAGAATTTTTAAGCAGAAACAATAATTGTCTTTGGAATATCTGAATTTTAAATTACACCAAATTTTTCAACCAAAAATTGAATCGCTTACAGGC
The DNA here is from genome assembly GCA_035041075.1 of Acraspis erinacei. Taxonomy (NCBI): domain Eukaryota; kingdom Metazoa; phylum Arthropoda; class Insecta; order Hymenoptera; family Cynipidae; genus Acraspis; species Acraspis erinacei. The sequence continues at coordinate 7,227 of JAWWLR010019791.1, read as the reverse complement.
AAAATTAATTTCCTATCCAAATAGACGATTTTTAGCACGATACATGAATTTTCTACTGAGCATTTAAATTATCAACTTCTGCAGGATAAATTCTTCATATTATACGATCAAATCTGGGTTTAGAAGTCCAAATTATTCAATCTCACTTACCAAGAAAATCAAGCAGGAAAAATGCAGATGTAAGAAGTAGAGTTCGAATAAACACCTTCATTTTTATATATATATGGTTTGAATTCGTAAGCGTAACAGGCATATGGTTAAAAAACTCACTGCTTTTTATAGTAAGCTTTTTTAAATACGAATATGCTATTCCAAAAACAGTTGAAACTTACAGACATTTAACAAATAAATCTTCAACCTTTATTACCAAGCTTTATTAGCTAAGTTTTTTCAATAATTAAAATTCACCCAACCCGGGTAATAGGCTAAATTAGACCAATTTGAAACCAAAAGTAGGTTTTATAATGATTGGACCACGTGATATCATTATTTGCAAGATACTTATCTGATGATTATCTCACTCTTTGCAGATTCACGTTCAAAATAAAATACGAGAAGAATAATGGTTAGAATTTTGTTTTCCTATTTAAAAGAATTTGCAGACATCAAGAAAGAAACATTATATTTTAAAGTAACCAAAATCTCTTGAACCTGTACGAAAGATATAATACCTATATTCGAAATAGTGAGGCAGTTGTTTTTAATACTAAAAGCATGATCGCATCAGTGTCCGCATTCAGTGACACTTGTGCGCCTTTCAATGACCATGGTTTTCCCCTGCAACTGACAGGTTAGTTAAGGGTATGTTAATGAATACCTAAAAGCTAGTAAAATCTCTTTTAAATTATGTAAAGAATTTCGGAATGTAAATCTTCTGAATTTAACGTCTGGGGAACAACATATTAGTATTGGTAGGGAAAAACCTTCATATTTGTAAAGTCATATTTGTACATTGGCGAATAAATAGTCTGGAAGATATCGATTCAAATAAGATTTTTCCTTACCAATACTAATCTCTTTTAACTTATTTGACGGATCCAACGATCATTTTTTTCAAACAATACAAGACGATTTTGCTAAACAGAGAAAATATAACTGGGAATTGGTGTTCTTGCAAGTACCTAATATTGCATAAACTTTATGAATTATTTCTCTCTGTTGATGGCTCCACTTTAAGGTTACCTGAGCATTACTATTTTTTAGATAGGATTGACAAGTCAGGTGCATCCTGTCTCAATGATGGGGCGCTCTAGCCAATCACAGGAATCGTAGAGAGTATACATAAGAACAAAATAACCTGATACTTCAGTGTCAGGTCAGCCCTGAAGAAGCGAACTGCAATGTTCACGAAACTTTGGCAAAATTCTTAGTTTTGTACACGAGTGAAACCCGAAGTATCTCTTTGACAGAATAAATCATCGTGAAAGCATTAACTCTATCATTAAAGAACTCTACGGGGAGAGTTTTCTTACTAAAACTAACACCTTTAGTAAGCTCAGGACCTCTCAAGGTAAGCTACTAACATCTTTAGCTTTTTAAAACTTCGCAGGGAGAATAAAATCGTCCCAAAATTCTTAAAATTAAAAACCATTTGGAAATATCAAAATCGAAATAAATTCTACATACTACAAGTTTGCTTCTCTTAAAAGAAAGAATACAACACACCAAATTTCTCTTGCACACTACCTCCAAAAAACTATTAAATCTGCAACTTTTCCTATCAAACAATCTCAGATATAAGATTTGATCTACATTAAACCGCATATCATTTGATCAATCCCAACGCGTTAAATATCTTCAAACTCAAAAGTAAAAATTTAAATTTGAGAAATGACTTCCAGTAATGCAAACGCCACAAACCTATAAAGTAAAAAACATCTCTGACGATCCTCTTAGCAATTAAATGATTTCAGCCTTATCTAAAGGACACAATTTTTCAGTAGCTTCCACCTGAAAAAGCGAATGACATGCGACGTAGGACTGCTAACATTTCACACAAAACCCAACTGCCATCCTGATACTTAACAAAAGAAGAAAAATCGCAATTAAATAACTCAATCGGAATAAAGGCATTATATTATTGCCCGCAGATAAAGGCAACAAAACAGTAATAATGAATACAGAAAACTATAACAACAAAATCATGGGCCTTCTAACTGATTAGACATACAAAAAACTTAAAAAGGACCCCACAAAAACAATAGTCAGTGAAACAAAAACCCTTCTGAAAAACACTAAAGTCGACAACGAAACATTATAGCGCAATAAACTCACCTACTTACAAGCTAGCACGCTTCCTCGCCAAAGAACTAAATAATTTCACGGGAAACTCTGTCACTTACATCCGAAACTCTTTTGACTTTCTCAAAAAGATGCAACAGATTCACATTCAACACCAAGAAATCATAGTGAGTTTCAATGTAACATCTCTCTTTACGAAAGTACCAATCTCGGATACAATTGATATTATTAAATCTTTTGCAAACTTCCCCTCCGATCTCATACCTTTAAGAGAGCACTGTCTCAATAATACTTACTTCTCCTTCAGCAATCAAATCTATGACCAAACCTCAGGAGCATCAATGGGATCTCCAATCTCACCTGTAGTAGCCAACCTCTTTATGGAACATCTAGAAACAAAAATCTTTCATCAATCCAAGCTTAAACCGGACGTCTGGTTCCGTCACGTGGACGACACTTTTGTCGTGTGGCGACATGGACTAAATGAACTAAATCAGTTTTTTGATTTCATAAATCAATTAGATCCTAATATCCAGTTCACCACGGAAATTGAACAAGACGGAAAATTGCCCTTTTTGGATGCACTAGTTTACAAAAGATCTGATAATACATTAGGACATGAAATTTACAGAAAACCCACCCATGCAAACAGATACCTATATGCCTCCTCTCACCACCACCCAGCTCAAAAACAGTCGTTCATCAACTCCCTCATATACAGAGTTGTCTCCATAACAGATAAATATAATTTACAAAAGGAATTACAAAACGTTACACAGATCATAATACAGAAATATTACTCAATTAAAGAAATTAATAGAGTAATAAGAAAATTCACCCAAAAGAACACTTCAAAACAACATAATAAAGAAAGAGAGAGAGAAAAACGACCACCGTCCTACCCTATATCCAGGGTGTCACAGAAAAAACTGGAAGAATTCTCAGCAAACACAACATCCAAACGATATTTAAACCACCAGCAAACATAGGACAACTTCTAAGCAACCTTAAAGACAAAAAAGCACCCCCTGTTCTTGTGGAAAAGTCTATATTGGAGAAACCGGGAGAGCAGTGAGCCAACGTGTAAAGGAAGATGAGAGTAACGTCAGTCTAAAATATTTCACGCAATCAGCACTAGCTGAACATCATATCCAACAGGACATAATATAACATCAACAGGGACAACGGTTATAATACCAATTCGATTTGGCTTTCTCTCCTCCCGGATTTTTTTAAAAATAAGACTTGATTGGCCAATCAGGTGCAACCTTTCTCCATGGTGGGGCGTTCTAGCCAATCACCGGCATCGTAGAGAGTATACATAAGAACAACATAACCTGATACCTCAGTTTCAGGTTAGCCCTGAAGAAGTGAACTGCAATGTTTCCGAAACGTCGGCAAAATTCTTAGTTTTGTACACCAGTGAAACCCGAAGTATCTCTTTTGTCGGATGTCTTTAACAGTTTTTCCATACTCTGCAAGAAGCTTCACTTGCTCATTTTCTACAATATCTACCTGATGGTTGGCCTGCCTGCATGCTCTAATTTGTGCTTCTTTGTATACTGGATTGTTTCATGTTGATACGTGTTTAGCAGCAACTTCATCGTGCACAATTAGCGCAAATGATCTTCATACCACAATATTTCGACCGGAGGCTCGATACTGGTGTATCCAGGAAATAAATCCCTCAAAGCTCTCGGTTCTGAACTTATTAATTTTGTAAGAATAAACAGCAATAGACGAATATTATGTCTATAGTTTGAATTATAATTTAAAATTTTAAATTTACAAAAGTGTGTTGCTGAAAAAGAAATTGAGTAACTTTTATCGTAAATTTATTAAATTTTTATTTAAATTCACAAGCGGTTTCTGAAAATTACTAATATTTTCCAAAAATTCCTAAATGGTAACAGAAATATAAGTTATCGCAATGGAAATAAGTGCGCATTTTCAGGTATCGGTGGTAATCGGCGTGTTCGAGAGATTTTGTTGCGATTTATTACATAAGGGGGCACTTTAATCATGTGCAAAATTTTTCTAAACATCACAAAAAAGAACCCAGCTAAAACCAATTTCTTTTCAAAGTCAGGGAATTTGATAGGCTACGGAAAAGTCAGGAATTTAAGGAACAAAAATTGTATAAAATTCAGAGAATTTCTGTAACTTTAAACTGGCAAGTAGAATAAATTTGAAATTTGTTCAATTTTAGTTTAAAATTATTTTATTTCGTTTATAAAAGATTCTAGGTTAAAAATGTTACAATTTTCAGATTTTCTCTTTGAATATTAATATGTTCAGGGGAAATGTAAAATTTTTCAGTGGAAATTAGATAAAATTAATAATAAAGTTTTTCGTAAACGCTGGTATAATATTCATGTTAGTGATTTTTTTTGCCTTGTACTTATATTAATTTTTCCAGTGGTTTCCTCCACAATTTCCTCCACTTTTTAGTTATATATTTTATTATTTCTTTAAAAATGCATCAATTTTGTCTAACGCAATCAAGTCTAACGCATTTTCTGGGTGCACTGAAGGTGCTGCTAATTGTTCTTGCACCTGTTTTCGGATGTTACATATTTTGAGTTCGGAAAGCCACGAAAATACTGTTTTTCGCCTCTTCACATTTGATTCATTTAGTATATTATAGACAGTTATTTACATATAAACTTCGCTCGTATATAGTGTTACTATAATTTTAACTTTGAAGACAAATATGTTATTTTATTTTTTATAAATAATATCCGTATGCAATTTTTACGTAAAAAATAGTATGTTCAGAACAAAATTTATTTTTAGCAAAATAGTTAAACCTTCTACCAAAGGAATTTATTTTCAACGAAAATATGAATGTTGTACAAAAACACGATTTCTAAACAAAGTAGGTCAAGCAAGTTTTTTAAAATAAAAGTTGAACCCTCAACCAGAGAGAAGATTAACTATCAAGCAAACAGTAGCATTTTTTCAAAGAAAGATGAAATTTCTACTCAATGAGATGAATTTTTAAATAAATAATAAAATTAAAAAACTGTTTAATTTTCATCTCAAAAATACTTATTTTGACATTTTGATATCAAAGTATAGGTTTTTAAGATGTAAATTTTCTGCGAAAATTATACTTTAATTTTCAACCAAAACGTACGATGTTGCAATGAAACAGTTGAAGTTTCAATAAAAAAGGACAACTTTTTGGAAAAACCAAAAAATATGAATTTTCAACAAAACAGTTGAGTTTTTAACATAGAAACAACAGACTTATAACGAAATTTTCTACCAAATAAGAAAGTCCTTTGAGATGTTTAATGCCCTAATGTATTTTATTTGAGCAAAATAATACTTTCTCACAAATATATGTTAACTTCCAACACAATGTAACAACAAAATTAACAGAAAATATGTATTTAAGCTCATTGTTTAATCCGTCGTTATCTTCCAACCTTGATAATCAAAGCTTGTCACGCGAGCGGAAATACAGGAGATTCAATATGGACAAAATCAATGAAGGAATGAATAGTAGGTTCCATATTTAATTTTTGTTTATTTTAAATCGAGAATTACATCATATTTTGCACACCAGCGGCTGCGCCTAACATTCGAAATATCTAAAACACTCTTCACCTGCAATATTTTTTCAGTACCCAATGAAAATTGAATTCTCTTCTTGCAAACGGTGATTACTAGAGTTAGTTTTAGAATTACATTTACAATTATATTTACAATTGCATTTACATTTACATACATATTTAAATTGATATTTCTTTCTGCATTCATAGTGAAGGATTCGACGAATATATTTTCCAGTCAATAGAAGAAGATTATGCTAAATAGGGAAAATATTTGATATTATTGTAGCACGTATTTAGGAATTTCACTCTCATGGATAGCATTGCATCTTTAGACGAAGAAATTTTTGCCGACGTTGCAACGAAATCTATTATCGGAAGATTCTATCTCTGGCGACTCTTGAGCAATGTGGATTACCTGGAAATTAGAGTTCGTTGAAGCTTGGAATATTAAACACAAATTTTAAATATTTTCCGTTTTTCTAGAATTTACGTATTATTTCTGTTTGTTGAATTGATGTTTTCGTAGGAATGCCTTTCTCTAATTCCATTTAAATTATATTCTCCATGCTGATATAAATAAAGCGTAAATGCACGGTCATATGCTTCACTATACTCTTCCTTAATTTTTGTAGCACTTTTCTTCATGTTGGTTAGACCCTCTTTTAGAAGATCCACTTGCTCCCTTTCTACCATGTCTACTCGTTCATTTGCCTGTTTGTATCCTCTAATGTGTGCTTCTTTGTAAACTGGTTTGTTTGAGGTTGTTACGTGTTTAGCAGCAACTTCATCGCGCGCAACAACAAGGGGTAAATAACGGTCTGCACCCAATTTACGGCATAAATCTAGAGGCACAGTAATCCATTCGTCTTTATTTGTGTCAAATATGAAGAATGCAGGTTCCAAGGGCATAAATAATTGCCATAGATCATTAATGAAATATCCCGTATATCCTCCAAATATGATATGACCCCTTTTTACGAGACCTGCCGAAGTGAAGAGGATAGTTCTATCACCATATGTTTTAAATTTCTGCAACTGACCTTCAAACCATAATTTTTCGATCGGAGGCATAACACCGTTGTATCCAGGAAACAAATCCTCCAAAGTTCTCGGTTCGGAACATATTAATTCTGTAAGGAGACATAGCAATAGGTGAACGTAATCTTTAAATTAGCAGAGAGAAATAAGGAGTCACAACCCATTAGAAATGTTAGTTGATATTAAAGTGGCGCGCCTAAGTCCCACTATACCCACGATGTACATGTGATTGCAAAGTTCTGCACCACCGACATTGACCGACATGAGGTAAATGAGCACGGCCTTTTAACGCTTTGCAAGTGTTTGTCGCGTGGACATAGTACGAGGGCTGTTTGATAAGTCAGTGACTTTTTGAATAAGAGATTTTTTTCTGCAAATAAGCATT
>JAWWLR010019766.1:0-11043 GCA_035041075.1 Acraspis erinacei | reverse complement strand
AAGCCAAAAATATAAAAATGTTTGGTAACAAAGCTAAAAAATTTTTTAAAGTTTCATTTGTGTCATTTAAATTCGAAGTAGAAAAGTAAGAGAATTTTCTATGAACGCCAGAATTCAAGGAACAAAAGGTTGTTTAATTAAAAATACAATTCAAAGAATTCTAAAGCCTTCCGAGAATTCTAAAGTATTAAGAGAGTTCTTAATAATGTGGAAAATTTTAAAGAATTACAGTTAAAACAATTTAATGAATGCAATAATACAAGATAGATTGCCATAATTCAAGAGAATTCCAGCGAATTAAAAGAATCTAAAAAGTTACAGAATTGACAAAAATTCGCCGAATTCAATGGAATTCAAGAGAATACAACAGAAATCAAGATAATTCAAATGAATTTGAAAAATTCAAAGAATTAAATTTTTTTAACGATATCAAGAGAACTCAAGAATTTCAAGACACTTCGCAGAATTCTGGATTGTTTAAATAATTAAAGAGAGTTTACAAAACTCGAGAGAATTATAAAAAATCCTTAAGTAGTCAAGAGAATTCTGAAGAATTCTATATAATTCCCAGGAATTTAAAAGAATTCAAAATAATTAAAGAGAATTCAAATTTTTTTTAGAATTCCAACAATTGAAAACATACCAAAGAATTCAAGAGAATTCACGGAAATTACAGAATTAAATCGAATTGACAGAATTCACTGAATTCAAGACTAGGCACAGAATTCACGGAATTCCAGAGAATTCACTGCATTTAACAGTATCACATGAATTCAGTAGAATTCAAGAGAATTCAAGAAAGTTCACTGAATTGAAGAGATTCCAATGAATTCAAGAGAATTCATGAAAATTCAAGAGAATACACCGAAATCAAGAAAATTCACGAGCATTCACAGATTTTGTAGAATTCAAGAGAATTCACCAAATTCAAAAGAATTCACCAAATTCAAGAGAATACACCTAATTCAAGTGAATTCACCGGATTCAAGAGAATTAACCGAATCCAAGAGAATTCCAAGAATTCGCATAATTCAACAGCATTGACCGGATTGAAGAGAATTCACCAAATTCAAGTAAATTCACCGAATTTGAGGGAATACACCGAATTCCAGAGAATTCTCAGAATTCTATAGAATTCACTGAATTCAAGATAATTTACAGAATTTAAGAGGATTCACCAAATTTAAGAGGATTCGCTGAATTTAAGACAATTCACAAAATTAAAGAGAATTCACGGAATTGTCGAGAATTAGCCGAACTCAAGATAATTTACCGAATTCAAGATAATTCTGGAGAATTCACAAATTTCCTAGAATTCGATGCAATTTTTAGATTTTGAGCCGATTCTTAGGATTCAAGAAAATTCAAAAATTCAAGGGAGTTACCAGAATAGAAGATCATTCAAGATATTTCAAAATAATTCAAAAGAATTGAAATTGCTTCAAAAGAATTCAAGATACTTGAAAAAATTGGTAATAATTCACAATAATTTGAGAAAATTTCAAAGAATTCGATGAACTAAAAGAGTTCATAAGATATAAATGAATTCTCAAAAAATTCAACATAATCCCAAACAGTTCACGATAATTAAAAAAAATCGAATTCATAAGAATTTAATATAATTAACAGTACTTCAAGATGATAAAAATAATCCAAGATAATTCACCAGGATTAAAAAGGATTACAAAGAATTGAAGATATTGTAAACTAAATTCATAGAAATCAAAAATTGTCAGTGAATCAAAAGAATTCTGTAAATTAAAAGAATAAAAGTATTAAAAATAATTCTAGCAATTTTGAAGAACTCCAAAGAATTTCAAAGAATTCGATATAATTCCTAAAAATTGAAAATAATGACTATGAATTCCAAATAACTCAAACGAATTCTGTATAATTATAGAGAATTCAATAGAATTCTACGAATTTAAGAGAATTCACAGAATTAAATAAAACTCACTAAATATGCAGGAACGCACCGAATTATTCAGAGAATTTACCTGACTTCACAAGAATTCTCCGAATTGTCAAGAAAATTACAGAATTTTAAGACAATTTAAAAAATTGTGATTATTAAAAATACTTCAGGATAGTAAAAATAATTTAGAAAAATTTAACAGAATTGAAAATAAATAATAAGAATTCCTGATAATTCAAATGAATTAAAAGTATTCTGAAAGTTAAGGGAATGCAATCATTAAAAATAATTCGAAGAATTTTAAAGCATTTAAATAATGATAAAGAATTTAAAGAAATATAAAGAAATCAAAGTACTATGAAAGACTAAAAGAATAAGAGAGAATTAAAAAAAATTATATAGAATTCAAAAAATTATAAGGAATTCGAGATTCATAATAAACTCAAAGAATTATTAGGAATCCAAAAAATTATGAAAAATGCAACGACTTACTTAAAAGAAATACCTTTTTTTGCTAATCTAAGTTATACGTTACAATAGAGTTTGCAGGATAAAATGTTACTGTAATTTAAAAGTTGAATCTCTTCTGATGTTTCCGAGGCGATTTTTTTGTTTGAAAACTTCTTTTAGCATTTCCACACGAACCTTCTTGGGGCGTCTTATTATAAAGTCTCTCTTTCAGCGTAGGTAATTTAAAAGTTTACATTGCTTCAACGGAAAACCCATATATTAAACTGCTGGGTAGCTCGAACTCTGTTCCTTGATTTTTTTCTTCTACAGTTTTTCCTTTACTAGTGTTATCAAAATAATTTTTCATACAAAATGAAATTTTAAAGAATTTTGAAAAATTCGGAGAATTCTGAGGAATTCAGAGAATTCCAGGGAATCCAGAAAATGTTGAGAAATTTATACACTCTAAAAGAATTCAGAGAGCGCCCAGGAATTTAGAGAATTTCGCGAAATACAGAGAATTCCGAGGAATTCAGAGAACTTCAAGAAATTAAGAAAATTTCAAGGAATTCTAAAGAATCCAGAAAATTGTAAAAAATTAATGAAATGTAAAAGAAGTTTAAGGAATTAGAGAACTCGAAGGAATTCAAAGAATTCCAAGAAATCCAAAAAATTATAGGGAATCCAGAAAATGTCGAGGAATTCGGAGAATTCAAAGTTATCCAGAAAATTAAAAGGAATTCAGAAAATTGAAAGGAATAAGGAGAATTTCAAGAAATGGAATGAGAAACCAAAATAATGAATTTTTAACCAACAATTCTTCAGAGTCCTTTGAATTCTTTTGAATTCTTTCAATTATTTTGAATTCGATGAATTCTGTTGAATTCCCTGATTTCTTAGATCCTATGAATTTTGCGGAATCTTCCAGAGTTCCCCTTGAATTATCGAATTTTGTATTTCTCGGTAATCACCTGAATTCTTTAAATTGTTAAGAAGTTATTTCACTTATTAGCATTCTCTGACTTCATCCGAATCCTATGATTTAGTTAGAATTCTCTGAAATCTTCAGAATTTTCTGAATTTCACAAAACTTTATAAATTAGTCTCGGAATTCGCTGCAATTCTCTCAATTCTCCGGAATTTTATGAATTCTCTGCAATTCTATGAATTCTAGAAAATTCTCTGAATTCCTTGAGATTCTCTGAATACTTTAGGATTCTCTGAATTTCTTATAATTCTCTGAATTCCTTGGAATTCTCTAAATTCCTTGGACTTCTTCGCATTTAATGAAATCCTAAGAATTCCTTGGAATTCTCCAGGTTCTTTGAAATTCTCAAAATTCTTAGAATTTTCTGAATTTCAAAAAATTAAAATTATTTAAATTCCTTGGAATGTTCTGGATTCCTTCAAATCCTCTAAATTCGTAGAAGTTCTTCAGAATTTTCTGAATGCTTAATAATTCTCTGGATTCTTTAGAATTCTCTAAATTCCTTGCAATTCTCTTAGTTCCTTGGAATTCTCGAGGTTCCTTGCAATTCTCTAGATTCCTCGGTATTCTCTAGTATTCTTGGAATCCTCTAAATTCCTTGGTATTCCTTGAATTTCTTGGCATTCTGTAAATTCTCAGCATTTTTTGGAAATAGAATATATATATATATATATATATATATATATTCCATTTCCAAAAAGTTCTGAGAATTTCAACGATTTCAGAATCCCAAGGAATTCAAAGAATTCCAAGGAATCCAGAGGATTCCAAGGACACTAGAAAATACCGAAGAATCTAGAGAATTTCAAGAAGCTCGAGAATTCCAAGGAATTAACAGCTTGCAAAGAATTTAAATAATTTCGATTTTTTTAAATTCAGAAAATTCTAAAGAATTTACAGAATACCAAGGAATCCAGAGAATTCTAAGTTATCTAGGCGATTATGAAGCATTCAGAAAATTCTAAAGAAGTCTTAGGAATTTAGAGGATTTCAAGAAATCCAGAACATTCCAAGGAATTCACAGAATTTCATGGAATTTAAATAATTTAGATTTTTTTAAATTCAGAAAATTCTAAAGAATTTAGAGAATTTCAAGGAATCCAGTGATTTCCAAGGAATTCAGAGAATTCCAACGTATCTAGAGGTTTCCGAAGTTAGTAGAGAATACCAAAGAATCTAGAGAATTCCAAGGAATTAAGAGAATCGCAAGGGATTCAGAGATCTTTAAAGAATACACAAAGTTCTAAAGTGTTCAGAAAAATATAAAGAACTCCTAGGAATTGTTTTGTTAAAAAGTAAATTCTTTCACTAAATTCAACTTTTTATTTAAAAAAGATCGACTTTAGTTTAAGATTCACGTCTTTCGTTAAAAATTCGTAATGAAAATTGATATTTTTGATAAAAAATTCAACTCTTTCATGAAGAAAAACTCTACTTTGAAGGTAATTTGACAATTACGTTAAAAATTAATTTTTTTTGGTTGAAAATTCAGTTTTTTTATCGAAAGATCATCTTCTTGCATTGAAAATTTAACTATATTGGTAGAAAATTCATTGATTTGGTTGGAAATCTAACTATATTGTTTAAAATTATTTTTTCTTTAGTTGAAAATTGATTTTGGCAACTAAACATTAATATATTCCAGTTTTGGTTCAAAATTGCTATTCTCAGTTTTTTTAATTTGATAAAAAATTAAACTATTTGATTGAAAATGCACATTTGTTGCAGCAGAAAATTTAGCTACCTAGTTAAAAAAAAAATTTTGTTGAAAATTAGTTTCGTTAACTGAAAATTTAAGTATTCCATTTTTGGTTGTAAGCTTCTCTTTTTTATTTGAAATCGGAAATATTTTCGTAGAAAATTATTTCATTTAAATAAATTTTCTGCTGCTCAGTAAAAATTTAAATATAGTGTTGAAAGTTTAATTATGTTATGAAAAATTTAAATATTTTGTCTGAAAGTTCTATTTTTTTCGAATTTCCAATCTTTTGTTTCAAATTCGCTTAATTCTTTTATTGAACTATTTAAAAAAAAGATGTATTTTGTTGAAAATTCTTTTTTAGTAAAAAATAATTCTTTTTGGCTGAGAATTTATCTTTCTGGGTTTAAAATTCACCTCCTCGGTTAAAAATTTAATTATTGTGTTGAAAATTCAACTCTTGGGTTATAAATTCAAATATTTTGTTGAACATTCATTTTTTCTTTTTGCAAATACCATCTTTTATATTTTTTGTTGAGAATTAATATTTTTGTTAAAAATTCAACTTTTTGGGATGAAAATTCAACTGTTTTAAGTTTAAGTTTAACCTTTTGTAAAAAATATTTCTTCTTGGTTTAAAATGTGTCTTCTTCGTTGATAATTTATCTTTGTAGTTTATAAAATCACCTCTTTGAATAAATTTTCTGTTTTTTGTTGTTGAAAATCCAACTCTTTTTTTGAAAGTTTTGATTTAAGTTCATCTCTTTTGTCGAAAATTAATGTTTACGAATAGAAATTTTGAATTTATGTCCAAATTTATTCTTTTTTATTACTAATTTATCGCTTTTAAAGTTTAACTACTTGGCTAAATGTTTAATTAATTTGTTAAAAATTAATTTTCTTAGTTGAAAGTACATCTCTTTAGTTGAAAATTAAACTGTTTCTTGGAAATTCGTTTTTATGAAAAACTCAGCTAAATTGTGGAAAATTTGTGCAGGCTATTAATTTTGTGGTTGAAAATTTAATTATTTAGTTCAGAACTCAAATATTTTGTTAAAATATTTTTTGGTTTAAAATGTTACAACTAAATTTTTTTTATTGATAATATTAGTGTTTAATGTATTGAAACAAACTTAAATTTAATTTTTGATGACGTTTAGTGCTAGTGGGACATAATATGTAGACTGAGGTTTCGGTGACGCAATGGATTAACGCTCAACTCGTGCATCGTGGCGTTCCAGGTTCAAATCCGGACTGAGGCAGATTTTTTTTTCGCTGTTTCAAATATTAGACGAGTACTCGACACTATTTAATATTTTAATCCGATTAAGTTATTAATTGTCGAAATAGGAATACATTGAATTTACATTTACTTCATGGTGGTTAACTTTGTGGGTATGGGTATCTGGCGTTAATTTAATTACATTGGAATGACTGGCATGAAAGGCGTTTGTACGCTATAATTGGTCCGGAGATATTACCCAACCATCCAGAATTTCAGCATTCTACCTTTGTATTAATGAGGCAATGCTTCCCTTCAATTCGGATAAGTGAAATTAATTTCAACGGAACTTGCCCGAAATTTTTGACAAAATAGTTCAGTTGTCAATTCAAACAGTCAAATATTTTAGAAATCAGTTTATTTTAAACCGGAAAAGAAGAATTTTCAATGAGAAAGTTAATCTTTACAGAAGAAAGATAAATTTTCAACAAAAAAACTTAAATTTTAAATCGTTAAATGTTCAATTTGAAAAACGCATTTTCCGAAACAATAAAGCGAATTTTTCGCCACTTAAATTAAACTAAAAATGTGAATTTTGAAATAAATAATTTAATCCTCAAACAAAATAATAAATTTAAAAAAAAATGAAGAAATAGTTTTCCCAATCAAATGAATTTTCAACTATGTACGTCAACTTTCTATCAAATGGTTAAATTTTTAACTTAGATGGAAAAAATGTTGAACCACAAATCTCGATAATGTATTTGCCTCGAGATACGTTCTCGCGTTTTTGTATTTCTCCTAAATTTGTGCACATACGTTTTAAAATTAAAGATTAAAGCATCGGTAACACTGTAATTTGGTGATTGTGAATTCTCTTTTATTAAAGCTCCTTCGGCTTTAACGAACACATTATACTACCACTTATTCACATTCTACACTACTTATTCAGATATTGATGTTCATACATACTTGTTTTTAGTCTTGTTTTCATAATTAAAAAATGCGAATCCTTTCGAAAACAAAAACACTTTTGCTGTTAAACATTGTATTGGATATTGAATCGTTTTTCCAAAATCCTAATTTGTTTCTTGTCAATGTTATTCCTAACAATTTTTTTGACATACAATTTTATCGTATCTTTTGTCGCTTTTTCAAACATTTTAGTTATTTAATTTTTAGTGTTTATTATTTGTGATGAAAAAAATACTCAAGCTATCAAAAAGCTGATTAATAATTAATTTTTAGATATCTCTTGGACGAAAAACTTTCTTTTTTAAATTTTTTGTTCAAACTTGTGTCGTTTATATACAAATTTAATCTTTATATCTTTAATGTCAATTTAAGTAATCAAAGAAAGTACGCGTCCTATCCAAAAATGATTAATAACAAAATTTTAGCTCTTTTTTATGAACAATTTTTTTCGTTTAATTTTTTGCGGAGCTAGTTTTATTTTTCTAAACATTCAACTTTTTATTTATTTTGTCATTTTTCAAATAAATAATTTTCTACATTTCACAAGAAGGCACAGAATTCAAGAGAATTCACTGAGTTCAAAGGAATTTACATAGTTCAAGATAATTCATAGAGTTTAAGAGTATTCAATAGAATTTACAGAATTCAAGACAATTTTTAGAGTCCAAGAGAAATCACAGAATTTAAGATAATTGACTGAATAAAAGAGAATTCACGGAATTCAAAAGAATGCACAGAGTTCAAGGGAATTCACAGAATTCAAGAGAATTCACAGAATTCAAGAAAATTCACAGAATTCACTCAATTCAAGCGAATTCGTTTAGAACGAGAGAATTAACTGAATTCAAGAGGGTTAATAGAATTCAAGAAAATGCATATCGTTCAAGATATTCAAAAGAATTTACAACATTCAAGAGGATTTTCCTAATTCAAGGGTATTCACAGAATTCAAGAGAGTTCACAGAGTTCAAGAGATTTTACTGAGTTCAAGAGAAATCATAGAATTGAAGAGAATTCAAGTTCATTCACCGAATTCAGAAGAATTTGCACAGTTCAAGGGAATTCACAGAGTTCAAGGGAATGCATAGAATTCAAGAGAATTTACAGAAATCAAGAATGTTTTCATAATTCGAGAGAATTCATAGAGTTCAAGCGAATTTACAGGGTTCAACAGGATTAAAAAGAATGCACAAAGTTCAAGAGAATTCAGAGAATTCAAGATAATTCAGCAGAATTGATAGAATTCATGAGAATTTACAGATTTTTTGATAATTTTTAGAATTCAAGGAAATTTACCGAATCGAAAAGAATTTACGAAATTCAAGAAAGTTTATAGAAATAAAAAGAATTCAAAAGAATGTAGAGAATTCAAGAAAATATTTAGATATTAATAGAATTTACAGATTTCCAAAGTATCCATAAAGTTCGAAATAATTCAAAAGTATTTACAGAATATAACAAAATTTTCAGAATTCAAGAGAATTTACAGAGTTCAAGCGAATTCACAGAGTTCAAGAGAATTCATAGAGTTTAAGAGAATTCAAAAGAATTGATATAAATCAAGAGGATTCACAAAGATCAAGAGAGATCAAAGAGTTCAAGGGAATTTACAGAGTTCAGGCGAATTCATAAAGTTCAAGAGAAGTAAAAAGAATTTACAGAACTCAAAACAATTTTCAAAATTTAAGAGCATTTTCAGAATTCAAGAGAACTTACGGAATTCAAGAGAATTCGTAGATTTTAAGAAAAGGAAAGGGAAATGTATTTTAGAACGAATGGATTGCAGATGCATGAATTTAGAAGAACGCATGAGGAAGGAAGGAGGGTATATGAGTTGGTTAAAAGAAACAACATGGAGAGAGAGAGAGAGATATGGAAGCAGGGGAGGAGAGAGTAAGAGAGTCAAGGTTTAACGGCAACTGTGTGTGAATTATGCCAAGGGAGAGAGCGCCATATTTGTGTGAGAAAGGAGAGCAAGGAAGGCAAGATTTTATAGCACGAATGAGATGCGGCTGCATGGATGGTTATAATAGGTTCTGGCTGCCAGGAGAGAACAGGATGTGTGAAATGTGCAGGGAGGTGGATGCAAAAGTGGAGTACTGGTTGGAGGAGTGTGAAGAAGTGGAACGGAGTGGAATAAGCATGGAGGTATTGTTGCATGAAAGGGACGACAAAAGGGCAGTTTCATGGGTGAAGGAGGTGTTGATTAAGATGGAGAAGAAGAGAAGAAAGGAGGAAGAGGAACGGAGAATGAAAGATTGTATATAGGAGAGGAAGTGGATGTAAGAAAATTGTACATATTGTAAATAGTAGATAAGTATCAGGGATTAGCCGCGCAGACAGAGGCTAGCAATGCGAGGCAAAGCGAGAAAGGCAATGTCATAAAAGGTAGCGGCTTAGAGATAATGTGTGGATGGATGTAGTTTTTTTAAGAGGTAGTTGTAAAGATATTCTGCAAAAATGGCAGTGTAAGCGAGTCAGTTGTTTAAGCCCAGCAGACCGAAAAATAAACGTATATCTAAGTTATCTCCAAGAAAAACCATTCATAAAAATCAGTGCCGTACAAAGAAACATTGCTGTTGAGTTATCAATAAAGATGCAGAAACTGCGAAGTAAGAATTATTGCAATAGAAGTTATGAACGCCGACCTCAAGCTAAAGTATCTAAGCAAGCCAAACTGCTAGACAAGCGCAAGAGCAAAAATAATTTGCTGCTTTTTGTCATGCATGATGATCCAACAGAAACCTCGTTACTTCTGTTGGATACGTCGCGCCAATCATGCAGTTGCTAACGCCACTACTGTTTAGTAGAATGAGACCACTGATTCGGGAGAAATATTACCCCGAACAGACTAAACCATTTAATTAACAATATAGTCAAGTCTTTTGGCACACGCGCCGCTTGGGGCATAGTTCCGCACTTGCGCAGTTTAGGAAAATATGCACCTACATTTCGGAGCGACCGATCCCCGCAAGTTTGGGGTAACCCCAAATCTGGAGTAGACGCCACACCAAATCGCAGTGCAGCGTCTGTATTACCGCTAGAGCGTCAATTTTACCTAACTTCTCTCCTTGTACAGGTGCAAAATTTGTTGGTGGATCACAATCTGGACACGGAATCTCCTTATCGGTTCAGATCTACGTGTTAATTATATCAACTACAATCTAGAGGATTTGAGCAATATAAGCCAGTAAGAAATAATGAAGTGCTGCAAGTCTACGACGAAAAAATAATATGAGCCACGATTGGTCTCTCCAAACGGTAAATAATAACACACTCACTTCAGCTGTTACCAATGCCGATTCACAGCTGGTCAATGTCGTGTCCTCGAAGTTGGTAAACAAAAATACAGCTGCTGTTTCAAATAATCTGAGGTCTGACTCATCGCAAACGAATCAAACTGAGACGCTGGCAACTCTGAATACGTACAGGAAGGAGGATTTGTTTCGGAAAAGGACGGAAGCTTTTTCAGAGAATGGCAACTTTGAAAATTTTGTGACTAAGGGTGGTGCCACTACACACTGTACCAGCACTATTTACTATAACAACACTATAACAGCTGTTGACACTGAGTTTTGTCTTGAATTTTTCGATCTTAAATTAAATAATCGTGGAAAAAACTAGAGAAATTACTCGAGTGTCCTAACTCTATTCTTTGCAATGGTCGGTCCCTCCTTAACCATCGCGGTCATGCTACTTATTTAACAGATACTGGATGCAGCACCCCGATAAGAAGGTTTACATTGAAAAGTATTCGAAAATTTCTTGCTTTCAATAGTGACGTGACAATTATT
>JAWWLR010019754.1:0-11043 GCA_035041075.1 Acraspis erinacei | reverse complement strand
CTTTATAATTTAGTCAAAAGAAAAAAATACATGATTCTATGACTATGATTTAGCGACACAATTAAATTGAGAAATAATTAGAGAGTTTTAATAAAGAACTACATTTTACTAAAAAAACCATGTTTAAATAAATGAAAAACATCAAAAAGTTTAAAATTATGTTACAATACGTTAGCGAGCATGAAGGGCGATGTAAATATATTATCATGTATAATTTTAAGGCCACAGAGTTGTTTGAAAAGGGCTTTCGACACATTCTTTAAAATATATTTTCTCAGAAAGTATTTACATAAAGTATAGACATAAAGTATTCGCAACCTTCTTTTAATCTACTGACATGTTGAGAATTTTATGCATTTTTTGAAAGCATATTACCTACAGTTCATGCAAACACCATTATTTGTATATAAACTATTTTTCTTTTAAAATTTTATAAAACAAAATGTTTTGTTATATTTGCTGAAAACTATCAATAAATGTCATCTATTTCATTAAAAATGAAAGGATTCTTTGTATGAAACCATTTTCCTTAATTATTCAGCAAATGCAATATAAAATAATATCTCTTAAGCAATTGCGCAAAATTCAAAGGATACGTTTTGATTGGCTGAATTTTAATATCCAGACCGCAAAATAGAAACCCGTGAGAGAGAAAGAGAGAGACTGGATCTATGTTGAGCGAAAAGGGTCCGTTCCCAGCAGAGCGTTTGAGGAGGGCATTAGTCATGGGTATAGCATTCAATATATTAAAAAAAAGTCACCAACTCCCGGACCACCACGCCCTCGCGGATTCCTTGGAACTAAACGTAAAGTGAAACTAATGATTCCTGGTATGGGTTTCTGATGCCCTCTAACCTAGTTGATGAGATCTCTCTTCCTATCGCATGGAATAAGACGGAGATGTTTGATCGTTTTTAAAACGATTGATTGCAATTATATCTTTCTATCTTATGTACCAGAAAGAGAGTGGCAGCATTCGGTAACCAAGACTTCCTAACTTCTCGATTATCGACAGTCACCTCTCTCTTTCTGACACATGAGGTAGAAAGAGAATGTTTCAGTCGATCCTTTTGAAAACAATCGTACATTTCCGTCAAATTTCATGCGATAAGAAGAGAGATACGATCAACTAGATTAGAGGTCATCGGAATCCCACCCCTGCCCTGATATGAAAAGTTTTAGAACCCTATTTGTCTTTTCAAGTGAGGTAAGTTTCGTACATGCGCACTATAATCCTTTCTACTTTTCCGCTTGTAGTACAGAAACCCCATTTGGGGCGAAGTGCTAATTTTGAATTCGCCCGAATATTTCTTTCCTATTCGTGGAAACGAATTGACCCATCGCGTATTGAGTGCGTTTCAATTCGCCTTGCTTCGGAACGTCAGCTACACGCGGGTAGAATTAGCGTGAAAGAAGGGTTGGAAACTGCTAAAATTCATGCACTCCAGCTGATCGAAACTGTGGATAATATAGGTCATCAAACGTAATGATGTATGAAAACTGCAGATTCAGGCGGTTTTTATGTTTGAATAATTCAATCAATTTCAAAGTGTTTATTGTGGACAAAAACTTATTAGTTACTTGCTTTTAAAAAGTAAAATCTGCTTTATTACAGACTGGAGTCCTAAATACTTGTTTATATACATATTCAGAGTGGTAACAAGGCCGTTTCGATCAGTTGGATTACATGAATTTTATAAGATGGCAACCCTTCTTTCACGCTCTTTTCGATGCGAAAGTATCACTCGCTTCAACAGTTCTACGTAAATTCCTCGACTATTTGAGCAAATAATGTGCGATATACGTTAATCAGGACGTATTTGCAATATGTTGTAACAATAATATATAAGGAATGTTGACATAAAAATAGTTTTTATTGACTTTAACTTACAAGAAAATATTGGAAAGTGATAAATTGCTTTTTATTTGACAATAAAATTAATTTTCTGTATATAAATTATCAGAAAAAATATTTAAAAGCAAGTCAGTGTTTACCTACATAGCAAAAAATGATTAAAATATTTTTTACCCTACCTAAGTGACCTGAAATGTCAAAAAATCGACTTTTTCCCTATTTTCTTTAAGTTACGGCAATTTAGTCGACTATTTGACCATGAAATATCTGATGTACGTTAAGAAGAACGTATTTTCAATATGTTAACCAATAATATATGTAGAATGTCGACATTAAAATCATTTAAAATCATTTTCATTAAAATGATTTTTATTACAAGAAAATATCTGAAAGCGATACATGCTCTTTATTTCACAACAAAATTAATTTTCGGTATCTAAATAAGGTAAAAATATTTTCGAGTGTACCGAGATTTACACTTATACACTGCCATCTCAAAAAGAAAAGTAGTAACTACATATTTAATCAAAAATGAGTTGCATAGTCTGTCGTGCTTCTAATATTGTTTACAATTGTTCTGTAAAGAAGTGGAGACATTTTTTGTCCAGATTGTTTGTAATTTTGCAAAATTAATTTGCCGTATCTACAGCAGACATACCTGGATGTCGTACTGTCGTACTGTCAGGACTAGGCCGCAGCACCATATTCAGAAAGAGAGGTTATGTTACACGAGATATCATCATTTAATTCCTTTCTAACTCTACATGGCTGTCTTTATTCATTTTACGTATGGCATATGGTCACTTTGTAATATGGTTTCAGTTATACCACTTTACAGAAATGCGGTTGTATGTATTAGTTTAATTTTCTCAGTTTTTCTTTCAATTTCTGTAGTTACGACAGTTTTTGCTGCCATCAAAAACTTTGATCCGTATGCTCTTAGAGATACAGATTTTAGTGAAAATGTAAGCTCAATGCCCTCGGTGATAATAGTAGAAATAGTATCATATTTTATTCAATCCCACAGTTTTTACACTGCAAAACAAGTGAAAGCATGTAAAAGTTTGGAAGCTTATACGTTTTATGAACCTGGTGTTGTGGTGAAAGTGAAGATCAAGCAGTTCAATGATACTTTTCTGCTTCTGAGTGAGTTTAGTTTAACTATATAGTATTTTTAGTTTTAAGTTAATATTTTTAGTTATAATTTAATATTTTCTATGAGTATGAACATTAATATAAAGCAATATTCGTGTGAAGTATTGTATTCATTTCAATTTAAGTTATCAAATTCCATTGCAGACGTAAAATTCGATGACAGTTTATCGAGATTTTGAGATTAGGAGCAGCCTATTGCAAGAGCAATCTGCTCGCAGGAATAAAAAACTCAAGTGATATTCTTAAATAGTTTTATAATTGCATTCTTCTTTCCCAGTTTAATGTAAATAAGTGGTATTTATACAAAAATCTATCCAAAAAATCTTTTTTTTTAGAAATACCGAAAATGTGCGTCTCAGAAAACGGTACGAAAATTTAAGATTATTCTTGATACAAAAAAGCAAAAAATACCAATTTACAAAATCTCTACCTTATGCTAACAAATTTTTTATTTTCTATGGCCAAGAAGATTATATTTCTAAAAAAAGACAAATTTTTCAACAAAATACTCGAATGTTAGATAATAAATTCTCACAAGAACAAAATTTCAAAAAAAAAACACTTATATTTTTTTAGCAAGGAAATGAATTTTTAAATACAATTATGAATCTTAAATTAATTAGAAGGATTTTTAAGCAAAATTTATATTTTCCTATGACAAATAATGAAAATTTACGTCTAAAAAGACTGTACGAAAATTCAAGATTTTTCTTGATAAAAAAACAACAAAATACCAATTTCAAACATTTCTACCTTATCCTGACGAATTTTTCATTTTCCCTGGCCAAGAAGATTAATTTTCTACCAAAAAAGATAACTTTTTCAACAAAATACTCGAATTTTTAACCAAACAGAGATACACGTTGAACCCAATGTGAAAATGTATAGTTAGATAATAAATTTTCACAACAATAAAATTTCAAATAAAAAACTTATATTTTTTAGCAAGGAAATTAATTTTTAAATACAATGATGAATCTTGAATTAATTAGAAGGATTTTTAAGCAAAGTTTATATTCACCTATGTCAAATAACGAAAATTTACGTCTGAAAAGACTGTACGAAAATTCAAAATTGTTCTTGATACAAAAAAGCAACAAAATACCAATTTCAAAAATCCCTACCTTATGCTGACAAAATTTGGATTTTCCCTGTCTATAAGAAGATTAATTTTATACCAAAAAGGACACAAATTTCAACGGGTGTGGTACACCAAACAAAACACTTATCCACCTTTCCCTTCTTCGCTTTGACAATATAATAAGTTCACTTGTTGACAGATCAGTAGGTCCAACACGAGATTTTGTGATAAACTTATGATTTTCTGCAGTTATGCCTTTTGGAATCCAAAAAAATCTTGTGCCTGGATACACAACACTGTGTCTATTCCACCCTAATATGAAACAATATTTCACCATTTTCCTTCTTTTATTTTAAAAACGTCTCCGAAATATGTGATTCCTATACTGGAAATGTATTTTCCCTTACTGCTTTACCCCCGGAGGTCCAGCCATTTAAATTTGTATGGCTTAATGAGAATGCTCTATCTATTCCAACTTCTCTTTCAGACTCTTGGGAGTTTTCTAATTGAAAATGCTTAATATTTCGAGAAACATATGGCCTATTGATGTTAATAAATCGAACTAATCTATCCGACCAGATAATAGCCAATCTAGAAGTATTACGTCCCTGATAAAACCACGTTGATGTACATTTGATAAGCATATAATATTCTCCTACCAAGTTGCGTCAGTTAATTTGTTTTTAATTTATACAGTTCTCATATATCGAGAGTATAAATGTACATAGACGTAATGGGTTTTATCAGGGGCGTAATTTTTGTGGGTTGGCTATTATCGGATGGGACAGATTATGTCGATTTGTCAGCATCAAGAGGCCACAGTTTTGTTCGAAATATAAAGGAAATCCAATGATAACTCTCCAAAAGATTCAACCAATGCCACATTCTGTTCACGACAAAAGTTTTAATTTCTTTTTACATATACATTACAAGCGGTTGCAAAGGTTGTAGAAAATTTAATCGATCCTCAATGTCTTTTAAGATTATGAATCTTGCAGAACTGGGAAATAATGATTGCTCTTTATTTATAAACTATAAAAAAGAAGACATTGAGAAAATGTCAAAATTTAAGAAAATTCGAAAAGAATTGAAGATATATAGACGGTTTAGAAAGATGATTAATCAACAAAAAACCGAGGGGTTAACAACTAGTGAAGTCAGGTGTACACTTGTAATGAAATCTCCTGAAGTGTCCTGAAATTTCTGAAATCTCCTGAAATATCTTAAGTCACTTGAAGTCACTTGAATTCTCCTGAAATATCTAAAATCATTTGAATTCATGTGAATTCGCTTGAATTCATTGGAACTCACTTGAAATCATTTGTTAAGTCAATCGAATTCTCCACAAATATCCTGAAATATCTAAAGATATTTGAATTTAAGTGAATTCACTTGTACAAACGGTTGTGCTTAAGCTCTTGTTAACTCGTGTTTGAATTTTTTTATATGTCAGCCCCTGCATCAGTGAATTGAAAATGTCCGGAATTTTGGCCGTCGCGCTGATGGTTCACGAGGCCTCAATTCAATAAAATGCGCGGGACGAAACGTAATAATTCAACTTCTTAAGAATATACACTATGTTATCTAATTTTTTTTTAACTAGTCGTTCATCTAGACAGTTTGAAACATATTTAAAGCAATAATTAATGCCAAAAAATGTTTAATACTTGAGTTATGGACGTAAATTCGAGTATTCTTTCGGCGGAAAGTTCAAATCTAGATTCTGATATTTCCATTTAAATAGCGATTATAATATTTATTGTCAATAATGAATTAAAATGGAATGCGAATATTCATATATTATTATTATTTGTTCATAATTGATTAAAATTAAAAAAAATAAATATTAGTTTTAATTACAAAACAAACACTCCGAGAATTAAGTAAACAATTATATATGGACTAAAAATGAATTATTATCAAATTTTATTATCAGATTTAATTGTCGTATTTTTAGTTTCTAATTTAAATGAATATTTGAAAAAATTTAAATCATTATCATCAATTAATAATAATGTTACAATAGTTACATAATATTGAACTTTAATAATAACAATGAATATTAATATCATAATTTTATATGAAATATGGATTTGAACTTCCCGCCATACGTCGAAGCGAATTTACGTTCAATACTCGAGCATTTTACCTTTTTAGATAGTAAGCATTAATTTTAAAAATATTTCAAACTCTCTTGATTAATGTCTCGTAAAGAATATTTGATCAAATAGCTTTCATTTGGAGAAAATTGAATTTTTACATTGTTCCCCATGCATTTTTTTAAATTCAGACCTCGTGATCAAGCTGCGCTCCTATCGGCTGTCGCACAGAGTCAAATCTCAAACGCTTTTATTCCGTGTATTGTAGGCAAGGAGTTCGGGGACTGTTTTAAGCGTAAAAACAAATATTTAAGTTTCTTGTGAGATTGTTTTGAAACATCAATAATTATTTATTGATAAAGTGGAACAGCTTAATCATGGCAAGTAATACCACGTAAAATTAATGAAATTTCATAAAATCTCCCGAAATCTTTTGAAATCTAAAGGAATTGCCCATGAATTCACAAGACATTTTAATTTACAAGAAATTACGTGAAGTCATCTGAATTCCTTTGAAGTCACATGCATTCTCCTGAAGTCACACGTAAAGTCACTTGAAATCTCCTGAAATTTCTGTAGTCATTTGAATTCACTTGAAGTCACGCAAAGTCACTTGAATTCTTCTGAAGTCATTTTAAGTCACGTGAATTCACATTAAGTCAAGTGAAATCAATTGAATTCACCTGAAGTCACTTGAATTCAGAAGTAGGTGTACACCCGATCGGAGGAATTGTTAACTCCTCGCAAAAAACAAATTCACTAACAAAACATGGTAGGGAAATGGTATATTACTTTCAATTAAATGAACATCGACGTAATTGGTTATATCAGGAAAACATTTTTTGTCGATTGGCTATTATCGGGTCGAGCTGATCAATTCTATTTGTTTACATCAACAGACCACATACTTTTTCGAAATATTGCCCGACCAACTAGAAGCCTCGCAATGAGTATGAAAGAATGGACAAAATATTTTTAATTAGATTCTAAAAATCTTTTTAGATTTCAAATCCTGCAGACTATAAAAATAATAATTATTACACCTTATTTAGAAAATACACAAAAATTCCGCATTAAAAAATATTTACAAATTTCAGAAAATTTGCTACGAGTAGAAGACTTGGAAGCGGTTTAGAAATTTTTTTGGAATATCTTTAAAACAAATTAGCTTCAATTTGATATGAAAGTGGCATTTGATGATCAAATTTATATGGACATAATGGTTTTTAATAATAACGTAATTTTTGTAGATTCACTATTATCGGGCAGCATTAATTAATTAAATTTGTTAAGATTAACAGACCACAGTTTAGTTCGAATTATTAGGCAGTTTCAATCTGGAATCTAAAAAAAAATTTAAATAATACAGAAATTATTTTTATTCAGTTTGATTCATTTTATGATTTACATACACCAAAATTCTAGTCACTTTAAGAGTTGGAATTTGTGTTGCCGGATACATTGCATACTCATTTGAAGGTTTCAGAAAAGTACAAGAAAATCTCTAAATATTCATAAAAATTTCTGAATAATCTGCCAATCTTCAGATTCAGTCTTCCTGTTTTATTTAGGAAAAAGTTAGAAATCTTCATTCGAATAAATCTTTAAAGTATAAGATTTGAAAGCTAATTCAAAAGGAATGCGATAAAATAATAACAAATTAACTGCTTCATCTAGGTAGGAAAATAGTATATGATTATCAGATATAAGTCGATGTAATGGGTTTTATCAGGGACAGACTGCAAACGCTTGTAAAGATTGTAGGAAATTTTAATGTATCCAGAATTTCTTTTAGGATTGCGAATTTTGCTGACCTGGAGAATCATGATTGCTCTTTATATATAAAATATTTTTAAAAAACACGTTGACAAAATGTCAAAATTTCAGAAAATTCGAAAATAATTGAAGATTTATAGACGGTTTAGAAAGATTATTAATCAACTAAAAACAAATTCTCGAACGAAACATGGTAGGGAAATAGTATATTATTTTCAACTAAATTTACATCGACTCAATAGGTTTTATCAGGGACGTAATATTTGTGGATTGGCTATTATGAGGTCGGACAGGTTATTTCGATTTTTAACATCAACAGGTCACAGGTTTGTTCGAAATATGAAGCAGTTTAAATTATAACTCTCCCAAAGAGTCTGGGCGAAAATATGAAATATTTTGATTCAGGCGGCGTTACTTTTGCGATTCAACTAATGTCACATTCTGTTCACGATAAAAGTTTTTATTTGTTTCTACATATACATCGTAAACTGTGGCAAAGGTTGTCGAAAATTTTAATGCATCATGAAATTATCTTAAGATTTCGAAACCTGCAGACTTTCAAAATCATGATTGCTCCTTATTTATAAATTATTTTTAAAAACCACATTGAAAAATTGGTAAAATCTCAGAAATTGAGCAAAGAATTGAAGATTCAGAGACGGTTTAGAAAGATTATTAATTATAATTTCTTATAATTATTATTCTTCTGATCAAGTTCTCTTATGTATCACGTTAGTATACGAGAAATTTCTCGTCATTCCGGAATGTCTCAGAGCAGTATTTGGAAAATTTTGAAAAGTAATAAATTTCATTCGGATCATGTCTCTTTACATCAATAACTTAATGGCGTTGATTTCCAAAATCGGGTAGCTTTTTCTCAGTGGGCCTGCAAGATCGTCAGATCTTACTTCAGCAGATTTATTTTTGTGGGGCTATCTGAAAGACAAAGCTTACAAAGAAAAACCAACAACACGTAAGAATATGATTGACCGAATTACTAGTGCATGAGCTGAAATTCAAGAAGATACGCTTCTACGTTGTGTACCTTCATTTCAATTACGGATTAATAAGTGCATTGAAGCCGAAGGTCATCATTTTGAGCACTTACTTTAATTAAAAGATTATTCCGTGAGTACCTCGAATCGTGAGAGGCGAGGGGACTCACGTTAATCAAGCATCCCGAAGGGAACTGAAAGCTACTACGTCGACGTCGTTTTTCCTGGGTTACGCTAAAAGTAGTAGTTTATTTTAGGACTAATTTCGAGTATTGCAGAATTGTAAGCGTGCATTCTTAGTAACAGTAAAATGAAGAAAAATTGAATTTCGTTGATTACAGCGCCATCTATCGCGAAACGATACAAATGTTTTAGACAAATCATACGCATTTTTATTCAAAGAATCCGAATATGTAATAAAAAGTAGGGGTTCCCATTTCAGATTTCGAACTTGCCCCCCCCCCCGGGGGGGCGGTGTGGGAAACCGATTTTAACATCAGTGTATGTACTTTTCAGAGTGATTAAATTTTCATTGATAACATTTTTTCATAGAGTGCTTATTTTTCGAAATATTTAAAAGTTTCAAGTTAAAAAAGTCACTCTGTATATTCTAGCATTTTTATAAAAATATAATTATGATTCCAAGTGGTAGGAAAATTATTCGCTCGGGTTTTGGATGTTAAGACGGCAGTTTTAAGCCGGATTACGTTTCGCATTGGCAACAAAAATGAGACGAACAGAATTTCACAAGCGCATTCATAAAAAATATCGTGTTCCATAAAATATATTTTAAAATAAACTGTAAACTGTTACAATTGATACAGCTTACTCGAAATATTTCCGTACGTTATATCTGGTTATACGTTATAAAGTTTAAAATAAAAATAATGTATTTGTTATTTAAATTATTTTTTAAGTTTTTTCAAAACTTTTTAAAATATTTTAAAATGATTCCCGTTTTTCTCGAAAAATTGCTGTAAAATGCTGAAAAGAATTGTCTCAAAATCTTCCAGATTTGTTTTAACATTGTATAAATATTTCAAAATGTTTTGAAATATTTTTAGGATGACTGAAAAATCCCGAATAATAAAATTTCCGACACTAAACTTCCTGAAATTATAAAATTCCGAAATTTGAAAATCCCGAATTAAAAAAAGTTGCACAATAATAAAATTCTAGACAGTTTACAATATTATCAAATTTAAAAACTCCTGAATAAGAAAATTCTAGATCGAATGCTGTCCAATTATAAAACATACAAACTAAAAAATTCCCGAATTGTAGCAGTTGAGAAAATAATGTTGTATTCACTATTATTTATCTATTAAAAATACAATAATCAAATATCTTGGTCATATATAAACTTTGTTTAATGTTTAATTTTTCATAAATATTGTTTAAATTGAAAATAATAATAATTGTATAAAAATATTATACAAAAATAAATTTGAATTTATTTATTTGTTTTGGGATTTACAAAATCCATACAAAGGAGTTCTAGCTTTTTAGTTCAGTTTATAATTTAGTTAATACATTCGCCTGTCTTCTTGAAACGCTTTACATTCAATAAAGACATGATATTCGTCGCTAATTAGCTTACGCTCTTCGCAGCTGTCGCATGTGTTGTCAGTTCCCCTTTTTCTAAGGTTCTCAGAGTCAATTTTGTAGGGTTTTGTTTTTATTTTGGGGTTCAAACGTATTGTTATATAACTGTCAAAAGGAAAAATGGCCACTTTAACCTCTGAAATCGATCTAGGCGACGTGGCTAGCGAAGTCCTTATAGATTCCAAAACAAATGATTTAGGCGATGCTAACGATAGCAGTTCGAACGAAGTCACAGGAAGAATCGAAACTCTCAACGGAAACCAGCACGACTAACCTCGCGCAAGTCTAGCGGTTACACCACGCGGCCCTTTAAACGTGCAACTCCCAAACCGAATCCCCAGTATTTTCAAAAGGCAAGTTAGAACGTCTCAGATACCCACTATAACGCGTAGTGTTGCTTCTGTCCCTACCGATGGATGTGCGAATTTTTTCACATTCAAAGCCGCGCTCGAGTTTATTCCCAAAGAATATGACGGA
>JAWWLR010019738.1:0-11044 GCA_035041075.1 Acraspis erinacei | reverse complement strand
TTTCACTTTCATTCGACCTTAGTAACGCATCTAGGACATGATTTAGCCATCCTTTTCTGATACAATTTCATAATCATATTCTAGCAATTCTAAAGCAAATCTTGCTACTCTGCGGGAAGCGATGGCATTTTAATAAATCACGGATTATTTTTTTCCGAAAAAACATTCTCAAGAACTCTACTGTTTCCAATTTTAAAAATAACAAAATATTCTTAAATTATAATTATTTGTTTAAAAATTATTATTATTTTTTTAATTTTTCTAACGATTTAGACCCATAAAAGAATGGTATCCTCTTGGAACCTCTATTTTGGACATGTAACTTGCTGACCTTAACGCATCTAATATTTCCGAAATTATAGGAATTGGTTCTACATATGTTTTAGTTATTTTATCTACTTTTCTAACTTACAAGCCAAATCTGCATTTTCCGTTCGGTTTCTTCATCATGCCTAACGGGTTCGACTAAACACTATTAGAATATACTAAAATTTTTTCTTTTAGTAATCCATGAAAGACAATGTTCATGTTTCCAATCGTATCATCGATGTCCTGACGTCCAAGTAACTGGATCCAGTCTATCGAAATATCCAGGAACATCATCTCGAATTCCCTATCCCAGGACCACAGAGCAGCCTCGAGGAGTTATCGAAGATAGTCACCGTCACAGCAATTTTCAAAACGGAAATCCTGAGCTTGCTGGTGGATATTCCATTACTGGAACAATCCTACTACTTGGCGTACCAGTCACATACAGTATCTGAATTCCAATCGGTACTAGGAAATGGCTCTGCAAATGCCTACATCCTACCAAAATTTTTCCAGATTGCCGTTGGAGAATCCCAGCGGACCTACATTCTGCTGGACAGTCGACGCACAGAGTCCTGAAAAAGCATACCCTACTATAGGATTTGTAACTAAAACTCATCCGTACACGAAAATGCTAACACCAAACTTGTGAAAGCGAGCTGCTGCTCAACAATTCAACAACAGCTATCCGAAGGTGCGACAATCGAGTGACTTACAGTAAGGGGTCAGAATAGTTCCCACTAACTCTTTGAATGGATGGCTCTATTCTTCAGCTGAGCCCCTGTCGGGTTTGAATTAGATTGGATTGTCATTAATTGGGTTTGATTGCATGAGAGTGGGTCAGATGGTAGTGAAGTGGATTAGATTTCAATGAATTTCGTTTAGATACAAGTAATTTTTGTTTTATTTATAAAAAATATGTTTAAAGATAAAAGAATTAAATTCTTGGGAAACCAAATGCGAGACGAACAAAAATCTGCCCTCTCTTTGGGCATATACGTGCACAGAACTTTTAAAACCAAAGGTCAATGCATCGACAACTGTAATTTAGTGATTGTAATTTCTCTTCTTTAAATGAGATTCTCTTGTAAGTTTGATCGCACCTAGGGCACTTGACTGTTGGTTCTCCCTCTTCGCACTCGACGATATATTTATTCTGCGCTTCGTGCTCGATAATGTGTTTATTTAGCGGTACATTGTATTTCCCCCACCTTTGATCACAGAGTGTTTAAATTAAAGGTCAAAGCATCGACCACTGTAATTTTATTATTATGATGTTTAACAATTTCATAGCAAATTTATATAAAATTTAGTTAGTTGGCTTAGTTAGCTTGGCATTGTTATTTTCTATCAAAAAATTACTCTTGAGAAACATTTGTAGTTTTTTTAATGAACAACCTTTTTCAGTCCCTTTCTTTCACAGATGTGTCGTTTTAAATGTTTAATTTTTAATGTGGTTTGTTGCAAATAAAACCAAATTTTATCCCATAAAAATGTGATTCAAACAAAATTTGTATACCTTTTTTAGGCACACAATTTTTGTTGATTCATTTTTTTCGTATATTGCATAGTTTTACGTTTTAATCGAATTGTTGATTTTTCATAATTTTTTTCGGATCAGAATTTCAGTTTTAGATTTTTTAAGAGAATTCAAAAAGTTCAAAAAGTGTTGGACCCTAAATGTTCATTTCCCTTTGCTTCTTTGTATTTTACCGTTGCTGTAACTCTGCTAATTTTTTGTTTATCATGAGTATACATTGTTCGTATTTTCATGTACTATAATTAGCCGGACATGGAATTTTCAAAATCTTAAAAATCTGGTGTCATAAGTTTTGAAAATGCTCTAACTTTTTGAATTTTTATCTGAAATAGCTGATTAACAAGCATGATCTTTCTTTCTGGTCCCTAAAAACGTATGCTCTAACTTTTTAACTTATAATCCAAAATAGCTAGTTAATTAAGTCGATCATTCCTGGTGTGTCCCAAACACGTTTTCTTAAGCACAATTCACACTGAGTACTATTTCAACAGTTATCTGAACATACAGACTGACAGACACCTTCATAAAACCTGTGTTATCGGGTTCAAGGGTAGTCGAAACGAATTACAGCTGCCGCTGTTTTGACCTTTAGTCTTAATAAACCTGTATACCAGTTTGAAAAATAAAGTACAATTATTTCGAGATTTTCGTGGCCGGCCTAGTGTTTAAAGAAAATTAAAAAACATATTTCTATGAAGCAACTAATGGTGATGATTCATCACTTATAGTAGACACTATACCAAATTTCTGTGTAAAAATCAGCGTCTCTGAAAACTTAAAAGATTGTTAAAACATTGACTTAGTATTGGCTTAGTACCACGCAGGAAATGTCTTGAAGCTCGAAAACAAAAACACAACGACTACATTGCAGACTTTACAACCTGATAAAGCACGAAAAGATTCATTAGAAACATTGTAAATCAAATTGTTCCTCTTTTGAATTGAGCAGAGTTTCCGTAATTCGAAAAGATGAAGGTTTTCTATATCCTGGTATTATCTTCTGTATGGATCCTCAGTTCCATTGGTAAATATAATAATTTTTTTTTTCTTTCTTGAAGTTTCATTCTTTTTTTCTTGAATTTTGAAACTTCAAATCATGCTGACATGTACACTTACGTTTCTCCCATATGTGTCTCCCATATGTGAACGTGATCATATGGTAAATTCGCAGATGTGTAGAGATACCATAGCGGACCTTGTGAACCTTGTGAAACACGTGGAATCCCTGCAGTTTCGGCGGCGGCTGAAATCTGGTCAATCTCATTTAAACTAGCTTATTCTAAGATGGCTTACTATAGGCTCGCCGGTATAACTGTGTCCATAGTGGCCGTTGCGGTCACTGGATCCACTTGGGAAAATTTCGATTTTCACATTTATTCACAATTTGATGTACAATTCAACACTCTTCTTATCTTTATAAACTTTTAAATTTATTTATTTTTAATAATTCATTCTTTAAAAAATCGAGATTAAACAGTGTTTTGAAACCCAGCGTACAGTATTGCATGTCCATTCAGCCTTATAGTTTCTGTCGGATGTGCTTCCATCGAGCATACTTTTTTCCAAGGATAGAAAGTAAGAGTTTAAAAAAAAGGGAGATGTAAAGGTCTTAGTTATATTTTATCACATTTTATTCATGTGGAAGACTCATGATCTGTGTTCAAAGTTAAACAGATTTTATTGAAATTTACAATACTTTTTGGTGGAAATATCTACTATTATATTTTTGGTTGAGAATTCATTTTTTTATCGATGATCCATCAGTTTGCTTAAAAATTTAACTATTTTTCGAAAACTTATATATATTTTCTGTTTTTGGTTAGAAGTTAATTATTTCAACTGAAAATGTAACAGTAAAATTTAACATCAATAAATCTCAAATCTTCGTCAGTTCCATTATTCGCAGGAATGTAAATTTCCTCATCACTCTCCAACAAATAAGACTTAATTTTTAATCAGGCGTGTCATTATTTCCATTACAAATAAGTTTTTTTATAGAGAGAAAGGCAGAAAAACCGCGAAATCATGTTTTTAAACATTTCGAAAGAGATGCTTAATTATTGGGCCAAGATTACGAATTTTTAAAAATACCCACGTGGAAAAGATTCAATGGGTGAACCATGGCTCAAAAGTGGCATAAACGTGGCTAAGCGTGTCCCAATATTAGGTCAATGTTCACGCACGGTCGACCTGCGGTCGTCCCATGGTTATGAACAATGAGTCAATAATTGCTACTGGTATTGCAATGTTATTGCAATTTCAACTGTTTGGTTGAAGTATTTTGTTCATAATTGATCTTTTTTGGGTGAATTCAGCTACTTTTTATTTAAAAACAAAATATTATTGTAAACTGAAATATGAACTATCGCATTTCTCGTTGAGAATTCCTCTTTTCGATTTGCAAAATTGGACTATATGATTAGAGATTAGCTTTATTGTTGAAATTAGGATTCGTACATATCTGATATTTCTATTTTTTTTTAAATTTTATCAAGAATAGTATCAAAATTATAATGATTAAATCTTTAAAACAAATAGATAAACAGACGCTAAAATAAATAGTTATTCAAAAATTTTCTCAAAACTATTTTTTCTTCAAATAGAGAAACTAAACCTCTGTAACTGACTTATAGGAAATAAAATGGAATAATTGAACTACGAATTTTACTATTTTTAATATATTTGGAAACTTTTAA
Source organism: Acraspis erinacei (assembly GCA_035041075.1). NCBI lineage: Eukaryota > Metazoa > Arthropoda > Insecta > Hymenoptera > Cynipidae > Acraspis > Acraspis erinacei. Next base: position 6,499 of record JAWWLR010019738.1, on the reverse strand, counting down.
ATTCATTACTCTTTTTTGTCTTTTCACAGAAAGATCGTCAGGCCAAGCTTCGCCGCCCAAAGAAATCGACTTCTTATCAAAGTTTGATCAGGGAAGTAAACGTCGGAATGATCAAGGTAACCCAAGTAAAAATAAAAATTTAACAAACAGTTTAAAACTATTAATAATCTGTTTAGCTAGAGAATCTTCTACTGAACTAAAGATTCAACTATCCCATTTTTGTTGCAAATGAATCTTCTTCACTTAATAATTCAAATATTTAATTGCAAATTTATGACTTTACCTAGAGTGCAGCTCGTTTCATGTCTTCGAAAAGTTGCGTCGAAAATCTGAAATTAAAAAAAAGAATCCTTGAAATCTTATATTTAATTTCAGACAAGAAAACTGAAAAAGTCTTCAATGGCTGCCGAGTTTTGACTAAAAATGTCGAAGCGTCGAGTTTCTTCTTAAGCCGCTGAATCTCGCGCTTGGAAATTTTGTGTCACACTGGTAGTCTTGTGCGCCATGGCGCGCGCCTATTTATTTTTTATATGAAAAAGAATAAACCAAATGCCTATCTTTTATATGTTATTTATATTTAATTAATGTTACAGAATATTAACATAACGTAATTAGGAGGCACCACGGGATCCGTTCTCTACCTGTAAATATAATTAATCTTTTATAATAGGAATCAAACTTCTTGTGTCAAAATTGTCACAATTTTTTCGTCAAGTTGCGTAAAAAACGTTAGGCATTAACTTCGGAAAATTTATAATTATGACAAAATAATGTAAATACGCCAATAAAGTACTTCGTAAGAAATAACGCGATATATAAGTATATGCAGGATAACATCAAAATTTATGAAAAAAATAAATATTCTGTTTATTAAACATAAAAGGCCAGTAAATTAAAATTGAGGTATTAATTATTATACTTTCAAACGAAATTGCAATGGATGAAATTATCTATTAAAAATAATTCGTTAAAAGAAGCAATACTTGAAAACTTAGTATGTGGGGTGTCTTTCCAGTTGAAAAATTCATAATTTTAATTGAAAATTCATCACTTTGGTGGATAATTTCACTATTTTTTGGGGGAAATTAATTTTTTTTTAGTGATAATGTAACTTCCACTTTTGGTTTAAATTCTACTTTTTATTCTACATTTTATAACGAAAATCCATATTTGAGGTTAAAAATCCAACTATAATTCGTTGAAAATTAATCTATTTGTTAGACTTTTCAACTTTGGTTAAAAATTTAAATATTTCGTGGAAAATTATTTTCTTTTTGTTTTAAGATGTTCACTACCACATATTCCTTACGAATTCATTTTTTTTATCCAACTGCTTTTAGATAAATAGTAATGTTTTTTGTTTGGGACATTTTATCATACTGTTTAAAATTTATATTTTTAGGTTGTAAATTTAACCATTTGGTTAAAACCAAAAAATGCATTTCAATATAGTGTCTTAACAAACTAAAAATTCATTCGGTGCGAACTAAAACAAAAAGACGAATTTGAAACAAAATAATTGAATCTGTAACGAATGAGCCTTCTTGATTTATAATTCATCTTCTGGATTGAAGATTCAATTATTTTGTTCGAAATTCATTTTTTTGTGTGTTAAAAATTAATTTCTTCTAGAAAAAATTCGATTATACTAGTTCTCGCAGAAAATTAATATTTTTAATTGCAATCAGTTTCGGTTTAAAATTAACCTTTTTGAATGAGAATTCAACTATTTATTCAGGATTCAATTACTTTGCTAAAAACTCCTTTTTACTTTGTCAAAAACAAACTTCTGTACAAGAAATATAGATTATGCCATTTTTTTTTGTTCAAATTGATATTTAAAATTGAATTCGTCTTTTTCACTTAGTAAATAAATTATTGTTTGTTGGAAAATTAATCCTTTTTTTTGGAAATTCAGAATTTTGTTGAAAATTCGTCATGTTTGGTATAAAAATAAACTTCTAAGTTGAAAATTAATTTTTTTTGAGGATTCAATTATTTAGTTAAAAATTAATTTCGGGTTAAAAAATAATTTATATAGGAGAAAATTGACTCATACCATTAGGAGATAACCTGGGCCATAGTGCTTCCTGTGATTGTTCGAGAGGCAAGGCCTAAATGCGGGGGGAGGGGTTAGGAGACCGGCGTGACTTCTCCTGATTGGTCGAGGGGTGTGCCCTAATAAAAAAGGGTGGGGATGGGAGAGGGGTGTAGCATAATTACAAAATCGCCGCTATCCTAATTACCAGATGGCGGCTATCCTAAGTACAAAATGGCGGTCCTCTTAATTAAAATGATAATTTCGAGTTGGAAAAGGGGAGGGGTTGCAGACTTTACCCTTGAATGGACGATTTTTAGTTCGAAAAGGGGAGGCGCCCCACATGATCCTATCGGATGAATGTTTCTCAGATGAAAAAGGGCATTCCCCCCCCCCCCTGTTAGTCTGAGAGTTGAGAAGTTATCTTATCGAGTTGGAAAAGACGAGAAATAATTGCAGCGTAAATGATGTACGTATAATACTTTTATTTACTGATCAAAACTTAAAACCAATAAAATAAATTTCTTTAATTACGTTTAAAAAAAGGTTCAGCCGCATCATCAATGACTTGGGTTGATCTTTTTTATGTTTAGTTTTTCTGGAACAGTTTAATTAGACTGGGTGTCAAACGACACATCGATAGTTTCAGTTTCCGTGGACTTTAAAAAATTCAAGACCAGCGAGGATTCTGTATCTACAGAATAAGTGATTAATTGCGACATACTGACTCTTTTAGATATAAAAACTTCACTGATTCAACTGGGGCACATGTGTCGGTTTATGTACGTAAAATATATGAGGAGTGGGGAGTACTTTGTTTGGTGGGCAAAGAGCCATATTTTAGGCGAGTGGAAATAACCGTTGTCACGCATGTGAATAAAAGCGGCTTCTGTTTAAAAGCCAAACAGACGTTAGAAGTAGTTGTTTCCTATAAAATCACACAAAGGAACGCGTATTTCCTAAAAATCGCACAAAATAATCTCTATGTCATGTACTTTACAGAAAAGAACACAAATTTTCCAGAAGTCACACAATTTTTCAAGTGCACATCAGGATTGAAAGTAACAGAAACAGAACAGTTAATGAAAACAGAAAATTTGAAGGTAAGGCGTTACCACAAAAGCTATTTTGTCTCATCTGTCATAAAATGTTATCTAGTTTTTGTAGCAGTAGCATTCCACTGCGTACGCAAAATTCAGAACTGAAAATAATTTTCAAACAAACTTGCCAATGGCATCTTTAACTTACCTGACCGAGAACGAAAGTTATTCAAACAATTCTGCATATCCATTAATTTTCTATACACCTTTCATTAATTTTAAAGGCATTTTTTACCAGAGAAACAATCTCGATTTCGTTTGTTTGAAAACAATGTTTTACACTCTCTAGCATTATTTCTGCATTGACAAAATACTATTATTCTTATAATTTGTTTTTTAGTAACAATTTAAACTAAAATTTTGTTGTTGAACTAAACAAATTTTTGAGCAGATAATAATTCATATCTCTAATACTGTTCTTGTAAGAGGGAACAATTTTTTTAATGAAATTTTTGTTGTCTGATCATTCATACATATAACGTATATACTGATCTTCCTCTTGGAAGTAGAAACTATTGGCAAGTACGCATGTAAGATGGCAGGGTGCTGAAAATGCCTAAACTGGTTTTACAGGTATAAAGCAGGTTTCTAAATGCTAGAAACTGAAACATTAATCGAAGCAAAACAAAAATTTTTCAAGAAACGCTTTAAGACTAAATTTCATTTTTTTCTCATCTGAATAATGTTCTGAACCAATTTCTAGAAAAATGTATGCAACAATAATTAGACAGAATTTGTGTAGAATTTTGAGATCATATTGATCTGCAGTTAGATAAAAAATTTTAAGCTATTTCGCTATGACACTGGCGCCAAGAACTAGCGGCCAGTTTGTTTAGCCTGACAAATGAACCCTAATAGTCTTAACAATTGTTATATTTTTTAAATGTATTTTTTTATAAATAAAACAGATGCAAAATTAAAAACAATTTTTGAGCTGAAAAATATTCATTTGATAGGATCATGTGGGGCTCCTCCCCTTTTCCAATTAAGAATCATCCATTCGGTGGGAAAATCTGCAACCCCTCCGCTTTTCCAACTCGAAATCATCCATTCAATTAATTAATATGGCCGCCATTTTGTAATTGGGACACACCCTTCTCCCATCTGCACCTTTTGTTATTAGGCCACATCCCTCGACAAATCAGGAGAAGCCACGCCCCTCTCCTACCCGCTCCCTCGACTTTAGGCCACGCGTCACGAACCAATCACAGGCCGCACTATGGCCTAGGTTATCTACAAATGGTATGATCAAATTTTCTCCTATATAAATATATGAATAGGAATTTTAAGAAAATAGTTGAATTCGCCTTCAAAAAGGTTAATTTTAAACAAAAAATGATGAAGTTTCAATTATGAACTTAGTATTCAACCAAAAATGGGATATTTTAGGAACTGGTATAATCGAATTTTCTCTGGAAGAAATTAATTTTTAACACCGAAAAAAAGGAATTTCGAACACAATAATTGAATCTTCAATCCAAAAGATGAATTTTCAATCTAGAAGGATTATTATCTACCAAAATAGACGAATATTTAACAATAAAAATAAATTTTTAAAAAATATTAATTTTTAATTGTATAGTCCCAGAATATTTCAGGAAGGGAATTATGTTGTTTGTAGATTAAATTTTGCAAGAAGTATTTTTCCGTTATAAAGAAAAAATTGAATGTTAACATGTAGTTTAAAATATTAATTTTTAACTAATAAGCCTAATGTTTTAACAAAATGACGAATTTTCAACCAATTACTTGATTTTTTAACTATGAGGGAACAGTTTTTTTTCAACTTTTTTGTTGAAAATATTCAATAATTTAATTGCATTTTTTTTATTTCTCTACTAAAAATTGTTGCTTGGTTAAAAATTCATCTTTTTGGAGTGAAGAAAATTGATTTTCTGAGCGAAAATGAACAAAATAAAATGCATCCCAGTTGGCTGAAAATTCAACTATTTTTTTGAAAATTTGCCTTTTTGGGTTGAAAAGTCAACAATTTCGTTGGAATTTTTTTGTTTTCTTTATTCGTTCTAGAGCTTCGTGCTATATAATATATGCATCTCGCGCTTCGCGCTCGTTAATGTATTTATAATGTATTATATTTTATTATATATATATATATATATATATAATTATAATGTATTTGTTCAAAATTCGTCTTTCTTGTTTTAGATCGATGTTATTTTTATGTAAATTAAGATTTTTTCCTTGTAGAAATATCAACTATTATAATTGTAATATCCTTAAAAGGGGAGGTGTTCCCAATAAAGAACTTAATGGTTCCTCATCACTAACCCTCTAACGACACACTGGTGCGAATTCGCACCTAATCAATTTTCAGTTTGTTAAGACACTATATTAAATTTTTTTTTTAATTTTCGTAATATATACTAGATGTTTATTATACTTTCAGTATGTTAAATATTTTAAATTAACATTGCAAGAAAAACCATTCACACAATTATACGGTTTTATCTTTTTTATTTTTTTATTTTATTAAAAATTTTTTTTTTTTGATGAAAATATAACTATTTGGTTGAAAATTCGTTAATTTTTCAACTCAAAATTAAACCCTTTCATTTTAAGTGTAAACGGTTTTAGTAACAAATTTTATTTTTAATGAAAGAGTTTCAGTTAAAACCAAATAGTTTATCTTTTAACCGAAGAGCTAAATTTTCAACCTACAAATATCAATTTTAAACTGAATGGTCAAATTTTCTAACAAAAAACATTAATCTTTAACCAAAAAAAGTTGCATTAAAAAATTAAATTTCAAGGAAAATGAAGTAGTGAACATCTTAAAATAAAAAGAAAAGAATTTTCAACAAAATATTCAAATTTTTAATCAGAATTGAATTTTCGAACAAATATATCAATTTTCAACAATTCATAGTTGAATTTCTAACCTAAAAATATGGATTTCGATGCAAAATATAATAGTTGATATTTAAACCAAAAAGATGAATTTTTAACTAAAATTATTAATTTTTAAACTAGAAAGACACCCCACATGCTAAGTTTACAAGTATTTCTTTTTTAACGTATTATTTTTAATAGTTAATTTCATTCATTTCAATGCCGTTTGAAAATATAATAATTATTAGCTTAATTTTCATATACTCGTATTTTATGTTTAATAAACAAAATATTTATTTTTACATTCTCATCAGAGAACGTATTAGATTTGTGTAAAATTTGATCGCCCCCCCCACCCCCGTTTTTGTCAAATGTTCAATTTTGAACCCCCAGAATAAAAAAACAGGTTTTTACGAATGTGTGTATCAGTTCGTGTATGTGGTTTTTTAGTTTGTTAGCACGATAACTTTCGAAAAAATTGACAGATTGGATTGGCCTTTGGTATACTCTT
>JAWWLR010019694.1:0-11046 GCA_035041075.1 Acraspis erinacei | reverse complement strand
GCAAAACTATTCCAAATATATGAAAATCCAACTAACCAAAAAATGCCCTCGACATGTTGGGCAATAACCATCTTAAGTCTGTGACAACATTTTTTATTTTTTTTTATATTACTTTCTTTACTTACATCTATGGTACACGAGTTTTATTCCTTTTGCTCTTTTTACGTATTTAGAAAATCATGTAGGCTCTTCACAATGATTTTTAGATTAAATTCTACATTTATTTTGTAATTGTAAAACCAATTAACAATCTTTACAATTTTACACAACTTTTTATTTGCAAAAAAATAATTTTGTAGATGCATTTAAGTTTTTAGCCTTTAAAGGTTACAAATTTTAAATCCCACCGGCTTTCCTTTTTTATATTATTCAATTGTTTTTATTAATGCAGTTACGTTTGCTATTGAATCTTCTATGAAATAGAAAAATATAAAAATAACTAATGAATTGTTCTATAACAGCTTTGAAAGATATTGGTCCGTAGAAGTTTCGAAAAGATGGAGAAAGAATAGGGAATGGTCAATTCTCCTTTCTTAAATTATAACAAAAATTTATTTATATTGTTTAGTTAATGCGCATTTTTGCCAGATCCTTTGAAATCCTGAGATAATCTGAAAGGATTATCGATTTCATAACGAAAATGGAAATAGAAAGTCCATATTTATGAACTTTTCTTTTATACTACCTTACTACTCTGCAAATCCAAACAGAGATTCAATCGATACTACATCGCATATTTTCAAGAGTTTAAATAACATAAAGAAATTGCAGGATACTTGGAAACCTACATGTTTGCAAGAAAATATAAATAGAAAAATGAAAATAGGTGTAATTTGATGTTAAAATCGCAGATGGATATTGAAAAGGTCAAATTTGATGTGTTGGAAAGTATATTTATCCCTGAAAGACACAGTGAATTTTTCGAGTTTCATCAGTATTGAAGGAACCTTTGAGGTAAGCTTCTTCGTCAGAATTCTAAAGAAAATAGATATATGGGCGATAGAGGAAAATGCGATACGAAATTCGGTTGTGTGTATACGATTTCACAGTTTCCATCATTACAGTTAAGCTTGATACATGTGAAAAACACTAAAATCTTACTTTTACAAGATTATGGTTTAGTAATTATGAATTAAAGATTCAATTTATTGACAGTTTTTCATATTTCAAAAGAAAAAAGAAAAACAAAAACAGATAGCACACTTTCCCCGTAGTCTGATTTTTAATTACCTAGCTCAAATTTATCATTAAAAATAACAAAAATTTTAAAGTTTTGAAAAACACGGATATTTAAGGAATACATATATTTTTTCATTTCTAAAGCAAATCAACAAAAGTGCTTTATGTAGGAATAAATTCAAATCAAAATACCATACGAAAATTATTCAGTATAAACTAAAATGATACATAAGTGATATTGCCGCTTAGGGTTATTATTTTAAACTTGGCATTGAAAAAGTTTGAACAGCAGAATTACGAATTGGAGGTTTCTAAAAGCATCTCAGTTTCCTTAAAAATAATAAATTAAAGCTATAACTAATGGCAACCACTAATTTCTTACAAATAATAAGAGATTCATTATGTTCCAATAAAAAAAATCAATAACTAACTTGTTTTTAATGACAAATTTTCTCCTTATTACACTAACCCCTTCAGCGCACATACCCCTATCGACCCTTTTGCAAATAATTAATAAGTTCGTATGCCCAAATTTTGTCGGTACATATAAAAAATGTCTTAAGAACTAGATAAAACCATTGAGATTAATTGACATAACTAAAATTGCATTACAAAATATAAATAAATAATTTTCATTTTAGCACCACTTGATACAGTTTTTTCTGAGTCTCATTGTAATACCTGCAACTAGCCCTGAAACAATACTTTGTTTTTGCAGTCATATAGGTCATATATATATAAATAAAGTTTCTTTAAAAATGTGCAAGTTGGATTTTTTACGAGATATTTTCCCTAAAAAACATTAAAACTTTGACACATTAAATATTAATTAAGATTAATGCAACCAAATAAACATAATTACGCAAAAATTCTTTATTCCGTTTTTTTCTTTATAATCTTTAAAAAAGTAACAAAACCTAGCTAAAACATTATACAATTGGGAATAATAGGTGTTACTAAATATCACTAAACTTATTTTAATTGTAATTTTATTATGAAAACAGTGGGCCACGACTGTCGCCAGACACTACTAAGATACAACCCTATTTAATATTATTACAATACTCATCATGGATATATTTGTAAACAACTTAAGGAAAAATGGATGTATTAATCAAGTTTAGAAAAACGAGAAATACTAAAAAAAAAATTCAAAAAATTTCGTTTCCGCAGATATACGGTAATAAGACACTATTCTTTTTTTTAAATACAAATACATTCTCTTACAGTTCATTGTATTTCAAAAAGCGAACTAAGAAATTAATGCACCTTCTACTCTCGACAAATTCGGCTGGATATCTAAAGGCTGATGCACCACACGAAAACAAATACCATTTTATAAGATTTCCAAACTACCTCCTTTCCAGCTTATTCAGAGACAATCGCATAACAAAGGGAAGATGACAATACATTTAACACGATTGTTCTACCTTATTTGCCAAAAATGTCCAATATTTTCTAACCAATTTTTGGAGAAATTAGGTATACATACTATATATGGGGCAGAATACGTCAGGGTTACCACCCAAAATTATAATGTTAGGCCTCACTTGCCTCTAAGCTTACATTTAAATATCTTGAGAAGATTTTTGGTGACTATGTATATTATATAATCGTAACGTAGTCCCCTTGAGCTTAAAAATCTCATTTTGATCCTGAAATTATTTCCAGCCCATTCTTTCTTGTACATACATGACTTCAAAAAGAATAAAAAGGATATTTTTAATATAGAAACAAATTTAAAGTATTTTTTTTCAAAACATCAATCTTAGTTTTGATTTTAAAAGACAAAAGTTACAGTGAAATAAGAAATTGTTACGATATTCTTAAAGTAAATGGAAAGAGGTTTCCAAAATACTATAATAAAAGTTCAATCAGTTAATCCTAAAAGAAGTTACTCTAACGTGAAGGTGACAAAGCACGCTAATAACTATAATTTTGCCAAATTTCACCCGATAAAAAAATAATTTTAGGTTTGAACACTTGAAGTATTCTGCCCCATATAGAGTACTCCTTCAAGAATAATATGTTTGTTAAATAGGTAGAGAATAGGTATGAAAAGCTAGACTGGGAGTTTTCCTATAAATAAGCCAAGATGAGGGATTTTTCCTTTATTATTTAATTGTCTCTAATAAGCCGAAAAGGAGGTAGTTTGGAAATTTAATTTTAAGTTTCGAATTTTTTTCCCGCTCTGATTTCGGTGTATAAAATTATTCATAAAAACGCAGATTTCATGATCTGAAAGTACCAACTACACAAGTAGTTGGACAAGGAAAAGGAAATTGCGAAGTTGCATACTATTACAGAACAACGTCGATCCTCAGAAGTACGCTGATTTTGTATTATTTTTAGTTGCAACAAGAATGAGACAGCGGAGAATAAGAATGCAATTATGTGCATGTTATAGTTTTACACTTGAAGTATTCTCATTTTGCGAAAAAATATATTATTTCGAGTGCATAACAAATAAACTTCAACAAAAATGGTCACTTTGGTTTTTTCTGTAATTTAAGGAAACTTCATCGCATGTTGAAGCAGCTAAATACATCACAATCAAGTTTCTGAAGTCTGGGCGGCTATTACAGAAAACAAAAAGAGCAACAAATCTGCGGTGTTTATTATTCCTCTACCCTTCGAGCTACTTTCAATGGATATCGATTTTTATTAGCTATTTTCGTAATTTAATTGGTAAACGCATGTTATTTATTTTTCCAAGTATGCCTGTTGTGTCAGTTCTTCATATCTGAATGTATGGTTAAAGCTTTTTATTGCAAAGGAATTTTCCAGAAGAGTATTTATAAATAAAACTCATTTCTGACACATGTATAATCAACGGAAAAATTAAAAGAATAAGTCTATGAAAGTATCCCGAATTGCACATAAAATGTTTTATGAATATAAAGCTTAAAAATAATGCACTACAGTCGATCGATAGTCTAAAATATGTCGTACTATACATCTAGCGTACAAAAATCAGGTTGGTGATGATGTTTCCGAATGTCAAAATCAGGGATATATTTTCTTTAACTATCATCATTATGGCTCATGCACTAGTTTACGAATCTAAATGGATCAATCATCTCGTCAAGCACGTTAAGAAAGACTTGAGAGTTTCTCAAGCTGTTTTTATCATCGACGACAACGTTGACAATCAAAGTATCAACATTGAGAGTATCGTACGAAATGTTCAGTTACATATTCCTAGTCAGGTTATCAGTTTACAGAGTGCTACTGCTTTCGGTGCTGCGATTCTAAAGCAGGAACAAATTTCTCAAAATCTTCAATCCACCACTTTGTTCGTCGCGATTCTGTTTCTACAAAAAAACCTTCAAAGCTCATCATTTCCTGCATTAACACAATTCCTGATCGATTTGTCAGCTCATCAAACAAGACCAAAATGTTTGATTATCGTCTTTCCTTTAAAGGAAGGACTTAGCTTCAAGGAATTATTACAGAAGTTGTGGTCAAAGAATTTCTTGGATATTACGATCCTCGAGATAATCGGAAAACCATCGGAAGAGATTCATTCGCCCTGGAATTATAGTAGAAGCATTACTAAGGTGCATCACTTCAATCCATTTACTGGCGTCTATGCAAGAGAAAACTACGGAGAGAAAATCCAGCTATTTCCCAATACATTGCGGGATCTAAAAGGCTTCCAAATGAAGGTTGGCTCCTTTAATTATCCGCCGTATGTTGAGCTCAAACGCAACTCAACTGGACACCCGATTTCAATTTCTGGACCGGACGCTTTAGTTGTAAAAGCTCTTTCGAAGGTGATGAATTTCAAAATTTTGCAAATACCAGCCCAAGAAGAGTGGTGGGGTCATTTCGCATGTGATAACCCAAACATATCAACTGGATTTATGCGGCAACTTCAGGAAAATAAAATTCGATTTACCACCAACCAAGGAACACTAACGTACAAATGTGCTCCAGGATGCAGTCGAAGTACTGGAAGTACTGGCTATAACGCAATAATACTTAAATCAAAAGAAAATAAGCGATCTCTATCACTCTCAATGAAATGGTTATACTTAGGACTAATAATTATACCAATCTGGCTAATGACTCGCTTGCTGAAATTCGACACGTACTACTGGTCTTTGATAGACATAATACAAGCATTGTTGGGCTTTACAGTACCTCGTGAACCTCAAAGATCGGCTGAAAAAATTGTGTTTTCCACTGTTCTGATTGCGTTTTCGGTATTCTCTTCCACACTGTTCGCAATAATAACCGACATTAAAGTAACTGTAGATCCAGATATGGTAATCGACTCATTAAAAGATCTAAACAAAACGAATCTCGTTCCTATAATGCCGGAAAGATTTTACTATATATTAAAAGAAGGAAGTGATCACGTTACGAAAGCTTTGTTGGATAAGTCCAGAACTAATGTTAGTCGTGAAGAATGTCAAAAGATGCTATTGGACCGCAAGAAGGTTGCTTGCATTGATAGAAAAAAATCGGCTCAAGTATTCATTCAAAGACACCTAGATAAAGATGGTCAAACTTTGATGCAACTCGTCAAACAATCCTTTGGCCACTTTCAGAAGGCTATGCGATTTGAGAAGAATTCACCGTTTGTTAGCGCAGCTGACAAGATTTTGATAAAGCTACTGGAATCTGGCCTGAGCAAACATTGGCAAAATGCTGCATCGTTTCGATTAATAAAAATTGAAGAATCAATAATGGAGAATGAACAAGAATCTGTGAATCTAATTACCCCACTGCTCATTGTTCTAACTACTGGATATGGACTTTCTATTTTCGTTTTCATAATCGAATTGCTAAAGGAATACATCCATACATTTTCATCCAGGTGTATAGCATTTATTCTACCAAGGAGTAGCTTATAAATTATTAGCCTAGATTGCTTGCTGATATGTACATACATTCTTAAAGATCTAAAAATTACCAGGTTTGCCGTAAAAATTGCATCCAGGTAAAAAAACAGCGATAATGATAAGTAGTATGATTATAATAAGAAATCATAGTACACAAATTGTGATGCAGAATTAGAATGAAAATTAGACATAGAAAATAAATGCGGATGCACTAGGTGTAAATAAATGGCTATGTTCTAAGTCAAATAATTTCTTATACTACTTATTATATTTTAATAAATACAGGGAAAATATAAAGTCAAATAAAGGAAAAAAGTAACTAGGTTTTAAAGCAAAAGTTCTCTAGTATTTGTTTGTAAGAAGAAATATTAAAAACTAGTTTTACCATAAGCCGTTTTACCACTTACTTCCTATTTTTGAATTGAAAAATTGAAAGAGGTGTTTTGACAAGGCGATAAAAATCTTTTGCTCTGAGAGATTATTATTTCATAAGGAATTAAATTTCTTTCACTATTATTTAAGCAGTTCACTCGATTCTTCCAACATTTGGCTTCAAACTGCAATGTGCTCAATTCTCTCAATTTTTATTAAAAATATGTTTTACGCGTTTTTATGAGAAGTGTTAACCATTACGAGATGAATAAATTTTTGACTGATTAGGCTTGGGTTAAAACAGTTCAAAGCTACAAGACAAATAATTTGAAATAAATAAGCGTGTTTATATGTTTCATAAAAAAATTATTGCTACCTTATCTATGACAGTTGGTACCCATGTCCTTCATGTTCGCATGTTTAATACGATGACCTTCGGCAACTGATCAGAAAGAATAAAATGTGAACATTCACTTTGTAATAGAAGAGAAACCATCGGAATAAAATTCCAAAGTATAAAAAACTATAAAATGTAGGATTAATAACTACTATAATTCATGTGATGGTTTAAAATGAATTTTTAGGCTTTAATATGATCACTAGTTTATCATTTATCAACACTATGACTTCAAAACTTTTTCTATCCACCTTGTACTGCTTTCCTCTATATTTATATTGTATGTGCAATTAAAAGTTTTAAAATTGAATAGAATTGAATAAAGTTTAACAGACAAGGTATATTTTGATTTCAGAGAGTTTTCAATGCGGCATCAATGTTTAATTATTTCATATTTAAAAAATTGTCATTTAAAGCAATTGTATGATTTTTCTACCTAAAGTAAAAATATATTTGCTTAAAGAATACAAATGACTGTGATTTTTTGGACTTATAGTATTATGGCATACCCTTACCTTATAAAAAGGATATGTAAAATTGAAACCTTAATATAAACCTATATTATGGAATAATTATTATAATTTAACGTATTTAAAATAGTGGTTATTCTGTTCTCAATGTGAAAATTATAGTTCTACTAAATCAATTAATATTTACCATATTAAGAAATATGTATGATGATAATATGATGTTTGAAAAAATAAATCCGAAAAATATATTCAGCCAATTCATATTATTTTAAAGTAATTTAATTTAATCCGGATAAAAGGGATAAATAAAAGATTGAAAAAATCCTTACGGGTCATTTGTTCGCACACCCCTAATTCTAAACGTACACTACCGACGGCCAGTTTGGTAAAATGTCCTACGACCGTTTAAAAATTCATACTTTACTTCAAAGACGAATATCTGTGCAGCAACTAAATCTACGACCTTGGAGGTAGAATTGTTTGAAAGATTAGGAATTCCACGTCGAATCCGCTTACTTTTCAATCATTTTAATGAAAGAGTAAAAAAAGTATGAATTTTCAAAGAGTCAGGAGAATTGTACTAAAACTGTCAGTCAAAAGTGTTGATATTGAATCATGTACGGTATATAATCTGTAATGAGTCTATAATCTTAATGGTTTTTTGTTTTTGCAATTTATATACTTCTCTTTTGTAACACGAGCAAATTGAATCGATACTATATTGTGTATGATCTAAGATTTAAATAATTTGAAAAAGTCTTAAGTTTCCCCAAGTGAAAATGTTGGTAGGTTGCCGAAGTTTGCCATTTTCGCAGTATTGGTTTTCCCAGTACTGGCTGAAGGTTTGTTACAGAAAAGGGGCAGTACTATGCCAGTGGTACACAATTCGAGGATTGAGAAACTATTTTTTTTAGTTAATTACCTTAAAAAACATTTTCTTCTACTTTTTAGCCGGAAAAAGCTTCTAAATTCCAACTTCATATAAAAAAGTTTGTATACTTGGTTAAAAGCATGAAAGATCCAACGAAATTTGTATTATAAAAAATATCATATTTCGAAAGTTTTAAAGTTAAATGAAAGTCTAAAGGTAAAAGAATGGTAACCTTTCTAAAAAATGAATGTTTTTTGGGTTAAAATTAAGAAAATAATAATTTTGGAATAAAAGATTTATAAAATTACAATACATAATTGCATAAATGCTCAAGTAATAATTAAATGTACACTATTATATATGTAAGGTAATAAACAATCGTTACTGAAGACAATTGAAATCTTAATATACGAACTGCATTCTTAACAACGATTTATTTTAAAGAATGTTTAAGATCATTTTCTTTCGATTGAATTATAAAGTCAAGTTACAATAAATTTATATTAAATTTGTAATTATTATAATATGTATAATGCTACGTATTATATTTATAATATTTCAGAAAAACAATTTTTCACATAAATGATTTATTTAATATATTTTAATTATTTATTGAATATGTACAGGAAAATAAAGCCTAACACATTAATTATCTAAAATAATAAACAATAATTATTTCGTAGCTTATTTGCAAGTATAATCATACAAACTTCATTATTTTCATTGATTTATTCACACCTTAATCACTTTTAACGTTAAAATCATATCCGAGCAAAATAATATTAAGTTAGAATAATTATAATAATAATAGAATAATTATATTATTTGATTATGAATGATTTTTTTAATAAAAATAGATGATCTTGTTAGAAACTAGTCGACGCAAACGTTACATCCCAGTCTAGCCACTGGACTGTTAGCCTGCGGAGCGCCAGTATTGACACAAGAAGGATTAGATAAAAACGGTACAGCGCCACGAAACTTTTCCACACGGAAACTGAAGCGATTTAACTGGATTTACGAAAAATTTTGGACTTCGGCACTTACTCCTGGTCTTTGTTAGACATAATACAAAAAATGTTAGGATTTTCGGTTCATTATGAAGCTCAAGATCGGCTTTCTTCGCGATATTAACCTACATTAAAATAACAAGAGATCGAGATGTGGCTATCGATACATTAGATGATCTGAACAAATCGAATCTCATTCCTGTGAGAACGGAGTTATTTTATAATTTATTTAGAACTAGAAGTGATCAAATGATGGAAAATTTTTAAAACAAGTTCAGAACTGGTGCTATACGTGATAAATGCCTAGATGTGCTATTGTCTGACGAGAAGCTTGCCTGCATAGACAGATAAAGTACGACTGAACTATTCATTCAAAGCTACCTAGATATAGACTGGTTATAGAATCTTTGTTGAATTCTCACGCAAAATATCGAGAAGCTTGTATTTAAGAGTGCACCAAACTGACGCTTTCAGTCCAGTATCGGGGGTTTAATTCAAATAGCCTTGGGCTGATTTCGGAAGGATCGAAACGTAACCAGTGAAGGCCGCCTGACTCGTTTCCAATTGGAATATATATATATATATATAATGTCGCAACCGCTGTCGGCCTGATCCCCCGAGAAACTACGAAAATCAGCAGTTCGAGGAAGGCCGAGAACGGGGTGACTGAAAGCGAGAGTTTGGTGTATTTTTGAAGTTTATTTATTTATTTTTTTTAATTTTCAATTTTTCCGCTATTTATTTTTCTTCTGACAAGTTAGGGACCGTACTTAAATTATATAATGGATTATATGCCCTTACCAATACCACCACCCCCCCCCCCCCCATTACTGTACGTAATTTTTATTTTCCAGAATTTTTTTGCTAATAATTGCTAGTAGAATTATACAGGGTGTCCTAGAACTTCATTGTCAAAATTCCCTGACTTTTCTTTGACTAATCTTTCATTTTCCTTGATAATTAGCATTCAAATTCTGTCATCTGATCTTCTAATACTTTTAAATAGAATCGTTTATAAACGGAATAAGACAGTTATTTCAGATAAAAATTTTCAAATTTATTAATTTATTTTAAACGAAAAAGGCTTTTTCTATTATACAGGGTTGCTTTTCAATCAAAATAATTGGATTTTCAACAAAAAAGTATCATAGTTTATATTTTAAACAAAAAAGATTAAATTTATTTTAAACAATAATTTCAAAACCATAAAGATTAAATTTTCAACAACTAAAAATTTTTTTACTCAAGCAATAAATAAAATTTTATCAAAATTGTTTAACCTTCAAGCCAAAAGACGGATTTTCTCTACGAAACTGGAATTTTTTTAACAAAAAATATGACTTTGCAGCAAAAAAATTATTTCTTCACAAACTCATTCAATAAAATTTGTAAACAAAATAGTTGGACTCAAGCAAAGAAGAGTTTATGAACAAAAAGTTGCATTTTCATATAAAAATGAAATTTCTACTAACACCGATCATTTTTTAAATGAAAAATATAAATTTGAAAAAAAGGATAACTTTTTAACTAAATTGTTGAATTTTCTACCAAAGAGTTGCATTTTTTCTAAACAGGATCCATTTTTTTTAAACTGATGAATCAGAATCAAATTTCTACCAAAAAAGATGAATTTTCCAACAAGTAAGATTTTTCATTGAAAAATCAAAAAATATTTCAACCAAATTGTTTAATTTGCTACCAAAATAATATCAATTTAAAACACAAAACTTAATATACAATCAAACAATGAATAATCAAGTAGTTGAATTTTTAAGGAAAAAAGCTGAATTCTTATGAAGAAAGATAATAGTTGATAAGGCAAATGCACCTATTTGCGTCCGTGCACCTATTTGCGTCCAAACCTGATCATAACCTCTGAAGAGCGGACGCAAATAGG
>JAWWLR010019688.1:0-11046 GCA_035041075.1 Acraspis erinacei | reverse complement strand
CGGCCTCATTACCACAGTGTTAAGAAAACCGATTAGGATCATTCTCACATGTGCATGAACTTATTTTTTGCGATAAGGAAGGTACACTTATTTCGCGTAATGAGGCAGGAAAGAAGCAAGAATATCCGAGAAATAAATGCCTCGCGATTGTGTGTGAATTCAGTCAACCAAACTAAAGAAAAACAAATGCCTGCCTCAACACTGCGATCGGTCAGCACAGGACAATACAACATCTTATACGTAAAATTTTTCGCCTATTTAACATTCATCTGACCTTGAAACAACCTTGATCAATACAACATCTTATACGTAAAATTTTCCGCTCTTTTCAAATTCGAGTTCAAAACTAGGGGTTTCCAATACAAAAAATTCGCTTTGACCTTTAAGCGATCTGGAAAATTGCCTTCAAGGTGAAGGTATTTGGTAACCATACATGCTCCCTATTATCTCCTACAACCTTTGTCTAACAAATTTTTCGTCATCTGACGTATATTGTGAGATATTGCTCGTTATATCAATTTCACCCATTTAAACTTCATCTGACCTTCAAAAAACCTTGACCAATACAACATCGTATACGTAAAATTTTCCGCTCTTTTCAAATCCGGTGTAAAGTTAGGGGTTTCCATTAAAAAAAATCACTTTGACCTTCAAATGACCTTCAAAATTGCTTGCAATATCAAGGCCATTGATAGAAATGCATGTCCCACTTTCTCTACTACAATTTTTGTTTGAAACATTTTTCTGTACTTGACGTGTTTTCTGAGATATTTCCCGCGATAGATTAAAATGGTCCACTCTGTATATGTTATATACATCCATTTAACTTGAATAATCTCATGCAAAAAAGCTCTAGGAATAAAATAATATCAGATACAGCAATTGAATTAAGCATGAAGTTAAAAAATTAAATATTTGGAAGCTTAAACATGAAAAACTTTCAAATTGGGCAAATTAGAAAACAACGCATATTTGAGTCTCACAGATGTCAATTTAGCAGATTTCAATAAGTGTGCATTTTGAATATTAGATCAACAAATTATTTAATATATATTTATATTGAGATTTATATTATATTGATTCCGACTTACTACCAACACCTATAAGACCTTCATATTTATTAAAATTTACAAAGAGCGTAAACTTATATACATAGTAGAAGCATTGCTATATATTCGTGGCTTTCATATCTCAAGTAAAGATTATTATCAGTAAAAGACCTACCGTGTTAAATCAAAATTAGCCAAGGCCTCGCGAAGAGTTCATGAATTTTTGGTTGTAATTATGTTCTTCAAGTTCGCGCGATTTCACCAAATAAATCAATTATCAAATTTGTATTTGTTTTAGAATTAAAATTGAGAAAACTAGATATTTCATCATTAAAAATTATATCTTAGTCCATACTTTTATAGAAATGCCTGGAAATCCTAAATTTTTGTGAATTTCATTAACTGTAAATTCCATGAATTCCAATAATTCATTGAATTATACAAATTTGGTATATTTCTGGGATTCCTTGAGCTTCTTGAACACCATTAGTTCTTGGAATTCTGTGATTTACTTGAATTCCGTGATTGAATTAAATTCGGTGCATGTATTGAATTCTGTGAATCCCTTAAATTCTTTTAAGTCATTCAATTCTATGAACTTCTTGATTTCCATGAACTTTCCAATTAAGGATATGAATTGTTAACTAAAATAAAGAAAATTCTCCTGGAATAATTAAATCTGCAGTTAAAAAATAAATTTTTTAGTAAAAGGAAACGATTTTTTAACAAAATATTGACATTTTCAACGAAAAAAATTAATTTTCTAACAAAATAGTTGCATTTGTAACATAAAAGGACAAATTTTTAATGCAGCAGAACAATTTTCAACCAAAATTAATTTTTAATTAAAGTATTGAATTTTCTATAAAGTAGATTAATTTTCTACATAACAGTTAAATTGTCAACCTAAAATTAAACTTTTTAATAAAGAAGATAAATCTTCTAATGCGAAAAGACGAATTTTTAAGCAAATACATGAATCTTAACTAATAATGAACTGTATTACAAGTTAGTTACTTGTATTACCTATTGTAGCCAGCGGGTTACAGCGTAGAACCTCTACTTAGGAAATCTTCTATACCGCATCGAAGGAACAGACGTGTGTTGCATCATAAGAGGACAATGAAAGAGCTCAGAATCGCTGCCTCCCACTAAAATACCCTAGTGGAGCTGCGGCGCACCGGATGGGGATTAGCCCATAAATACAGCAGCACGACACAGAATCGACAGTTGGGGAGATGCGTGGGATAGGCAACAGTTTTTCTCTTGAGGTCTAACTATCCTCAAGAAAATACTTGGAGAACTCTTGAGTTCTTAGCCTTTAAAACCTAAGTTCTCAAGATTTCTTTAAAGAGGAAAGACCCTTCGAGCGGAAGCAAGTATACATTGTAAATCCGGGCCCAAAGACGCCCATTTCTCAAGTTTCTGTGCGTAATCTGAGCAAGATTTGAACTATTCTTCGGGATATCGAGCTTAGCGTGTTTTGGTTGGGCTTTTTCCTATTTGAATCTTTTAAATACGAACAAGTCTAAATTTCAGAGTTCACATTAGACTTGGCTAAAAGTGCCTCCTTGGTTCAACTTAGAAAATATTGTCTAAAAATAATTTCTTTTGACTAATTGAAAAGCAGGGCATAGCATACCTATCAAACCTGATTGAACAAATTAGCTCTTGAAATTTAAAATTTGTTTCGAACCATTGAAATGCTTATGAGAGTACAGGGGTACACCTCTTCACCACTGGTTGAGAAACATGTTAAATTTCGAAAAAAATTCGAGAATATTTTCTGATGCTAAGGGTAATAAAAGCCTATAAATAAAGATTGTTTTTAGAATAAGAGTTGCTCTCGAAAACTGGTAAAATACAGTTAAACACTTGTGTATTTTATTATTCCTAATCCCTCGTCCTGTCCCTTGCGGTGCAGGTAGGCGAGCACATGTAGTCAGACTGGGTCAACTGCCATTGGCGCGTGTGACCGCGTATAATTCTGTAGTTATCGACCTCCTCTTAAATGGCGCTACTGTAGAGACAACAGACAAGGTAATACTTTCTTAAAATATGTTCGAGCTGCCATTCTAATGTTTTTTTTTGTTTTTGTCAGGGTATAGGCATTGACTGTGTTTAAATTTTAGCTAGTGTTTTGAATAAACAGACAATGAGCGAACTAAAATGTTATTCTTCCTCCGTGTGAAATACCATTCATTGTTAAAATTTACCCGAACAAAATAGAATTTGTTCAAACAGTTAAAAGTGACTAAAAACCGCTAGTTCCTCTATATGACTTAAAATCAATTAGATTTAAAGTCAATTCTATTGAATTATAAGACTTCTAAGACAGGTGTGATTTTTGTATTACCCGCGAATACTAATTCGGATAATCTAGCGTTCCAATGAATTACTGGAGTTGTAATCCACCAAGTACGGAACAAATAGTTAAATAAAATTGATCTTCTAAAACAAAAATCTGTACTTGAAGAAATTTATTGCATTTTCGTCGTTCGAATTCATTTGTTATACTGTTTCGTGCCTAAATTGTAAAAAATTATAGAAAATCAACAAATAATTATGAATAGAATATAAACGAAAACAATCTTTACTGCTATACTAATTTTGAATCAAAATTAACCTTTAAGAGGTTACATTGATGTCTGGCTTGTAACCTTAAAAATGTCGATTTATCTACGATAAGGTCCTCAGGTGTTCCTTTTACTTTATTTGGTGCAACTGGATAAAAATCCAGCATTTTCCTACGAAGTTCACGTTGTGATGTAGAAAAACA
Organism: Acraspis erinacei; assembly: GCA_035041075.1. Taxonomy (NCBI): domain Eukaryota; kingdom Metazoa; phylum Arthropoda; class Insecta; order Hymenoptera; family Cynipidae; genus Acraspis; species Acraspis erinacei. The sequence goes on along the minus strand of JAWWLR010019688.1, from coordinate 7,218 downwards.
TTCCCTAAATTTTTCCTAGATATCAATTCCAAGTTTTCCAGTTCCATGAGAGTTTCTAGAACTTGAGATTGACTGTTGAGCGTAGAAATGCTGGTCTTTAAATTTCGAATTGCGATCAAAGTCAGACTGGAGTATGAAACGGTGGATGGACTACCCTGTCCTGCAGGTTCAAAAACAATCCCCGCACATACCGATGGGATAACCTTGTGGCATTCAGATAAAACCATTCATGATCAGGAAGGGCTATTCGATGTTCTGTATGTATCATAAGTGGAGCTTGCTTATTAGCAGCATTGACATCCAAGGGGAGATGAGCATTGCCGATTTAAAAAATAAAGGGCACTTGGTCTGGTCACACATGCCGATTTTCTTCTCCTCTCTTTGAGCAGTCGGCAACTGACAAACATAAATCGTGCTTCCGTAATCAGTGAAAAAAGATAATTTAAGTAAATATTTTAATATTTTGCATGATTGATCACAGAATGACAAACTACTAACATGCATGCAATTGTTTTTAATTCTTCTAACTGCGAATGGTTTTCATTCACCACCGCAAAGTGCCATCAGTGCTACGAAATGAGGTGGAAGCGGGATGGTACGGAAATTACTTTACGATGACATAACAAATAGTCTTAATCGTTTGCGTAATCTAATAACTGCGCAGGAAGCGTTTACAAGCTCAAGAGTGAGGAAGAATTCAGAGGGAAAAAATTCCCGCTTCAATAAAACTGAAAAAGGGCGGCTATTTGGAGGATTGTCGGCGAAGAGTCAAGGACTGCGGTTCTCCACAATATTTTCCTCATAAATTGATGTTAAAGAGAATAATTTTAATAAAAGTGATGCAGAAACGCTATTTTTTAAATAAATGTACTATGTTTTCTCGCAGTAATTTCTTTCCCATAGACAATTTCTCTTGGTCATAAGTTTGTGGATTCGCGAATAAGAAATTATAAATGGTGATAAAAATCAGCTAAAAAATTCTGTACAGGTACCTCGGAGAATCCTGCACATGTTTTTTACATGACAATTTTGTTTCAATAATACTTGATGTATTATAATTTTATTCTATTGTTTAAAACACTAATTGAAAAAACAGTTTTCGGTAAAAGAGTATATATTTAGTCCATTGAAAACATATTGTTTAATAATTTAACGGCTTTGTTTTGTTTTAGAGACATTGTAAGTATAACTTAATACAATTTCACTCAAATATTGAATCCACCCCCACCCTCCCTTAGTGTTTCGAAAAATACTTCGTAAGTAAGAATTCTAGTTTTGGAAACATTTTGTTATGTTACTGTATACATTTTTTTAAATCCACACTAGTGCATCTATAATTAATTCTTACCTTTATACCTACAAAGTAATTTGAAAAAAATGTGAATGCGGAATTAGATTTTTGTTGCAATAGCTTTGAAAATGTTCTGCCAATATAAGGGAGTCATAATAATAACAAACTGAAAATGCAATTTTTGAATTTTTCTTGTAAACGATGCCGGATATCTCACTGGAGAACAATATATTTTGAAGCCACACTGACTATGCCTATATTTCCTATGGTATCCTGTACTTAGTTTAGTTCCCTAAAGAACCCTATTTTCAAGAGTCACTATTATTTACTTTTTTAAAATGAGAAGGCCACATTTGAATCATTTCTTGCTCAATATATTAATTTGACGGTTCATAACTATTTATTTCAGGTTTATAAGTATTTTTAAATTATCTTAAAGTCATTCAAATATTTTAGGGTGTTTATTAATTTCATTAATTTGAATTAATTTGAAAGATTATGCAATAGTTTAGGATAAAGAATTTTCTAGAATTTTTTAAGATATTGATAGATTTCACAAGACGTTTGAGGTTTTAAAATATTTAAAAATGTTTTATGTTATTTCATAAGATTTCCTCTCAATGTCCTTTAATAAATTTCCCATGATTTCAGAACATATCATGATAGAATTTCACGGAATTTTATAATATTTTAGTGGATTTACATTTTTTTAAATACTTTAACGTATTTTTTTAAAATTCCCTGGCTAGATATTCATACCTTTATCTAGTAATGTTTTAGAACACTACTGTTGGAAATTATTCAAACACGCCTGCATACGTAAACATTTAATTTTCTGGTTCAAGAAATTAACAGTAAATTATTAGCGTATTTTTTTATCATGTTTTTATTTAGGAATATAAATCACGAAAATTATTCACAATTTTTGTATTTTTGTTTTTTTATCTTTTACATCGATTAATTTTCTGCGGGGGAAAGCGCAGCTCCCCTAATGTATCCATACTTTCTGAAGAGAATAAATTTGAAGTCACCAACAGTAACCTCTCTGGCCAGATCTCCATCTCCTTGTAAATTTTCAGGTATGAGACTAATTGATACCGCCCTGCCTGTTTCAGGATTTTGGTCTACTCTGAAGTATTTGCCGCGATAAATGACAAACCACATTCTGCTATCAGGTTCCATAACGTAAGCACCTTGAAAATAAAATAAAGATAAGTGAATTTCAGAAGATTAAGAATCATTAATAAAATTTTGCGGTCTTCTTTAAATTAAAAGATTTTGTTTCTGTTAGAAGATTCGAGTTAGTGTCAATTGTTTGTAAATCGATCCTAAAATAAATGAAAATCAGTTTTGCTTAAAAAAGTAAGATAGACCAAAGGTGACTTATTTCGCACCAAACAGTAACTAGAATTGAATGTGAGTGCCTAATGTGCATTATCCATGTGACTAATATTCTTAATTTAGAATAATTCAAGAGTATTCAAAGTCATTCAGCATTTTCGGGTATTACAAAAAATACTCATAAAAAGAACTTTTTTCGTTTACAGTTATTGAAATGACAACTGTCCCAAAATTATTCAACATCTTTTAAGTATATTGGACTTGGCACTATTTTCTAAGTACTCGATTAGTTTTAATTACCTTGGGACTCAAAAGATAGAGCTTCAAAGATGCTAGCTCCAAAGATACGAGCTTTAAAAATACGAGCGCACCACAGATACGAGCCGCCATACTCCATAGCAAGAAGAGGAATTTTTCACCCTCTACCCCCGCCCTATTTGAGAGTTAGGTGCTCGCGAGTGTCTTTTGCCTTGCACTCGACGTGCACGTGCGCGTAGTAGGCCTGCGTGCGTTCTCAGAAATTATCACCGACATGTAAACGTTTCAGGAGTGGGAGCACGTTTAACGTTTGTATCATTGGAGTTACCGATTTCCGAACTTCTCATATCTTTGGAGTTCGAGTGTATATAATTTTCTAGATTTGAAGACAGCTTAAACGGGAAGTAAAAATATTTAACACCTTTATTAAAGGGTGTAATCAATATTAAATAATCAGGAGTATGCATTAGTAATTTACAAACAATTAAAAAAATCAAGCGTTTAAAGAATATTCTTCTAGTAGAAGACACAGTGTTTTATATGTTTTAATTTTCGATGAGTGTTTAGCTTCCTTGTTGCATTCTGCATATTGTTTTAATGTTTTTTACGTGGAGAAGGGGAACGGTAAAAAATGACAAAAAAATGCTGCGGAATTTATGGGTGGCCACTTACTAGTTGGTGTTGGTGCTCGGACTCCCAGAAGTGATCCATCTTGTTTTACATATTCCACGAATCTTAGTTTACCAACTTTAGCAAGACGACATAGAAAAATATGGTTGACAAAAAAGGAGCCATGAGGAACTTCATTTCCGGGAAATTCAGCTCTAACTATTTCCCTTCCAAGTAAATCTAGCACCACCTCAATTCGTTTGCCTCTATGCGTGAAGAACCTATTTGCTGGACCTTGAACAGGTCGGGGCTGATAACCTGATACTCGAAATTTTCGAGGCCGGAATCGTGAACCTGATGCTTCATTTTCGTCGGCATTTAACTCTTTAACAAGAAAAGAAAGATTTGTAGTAATAAAACAAATGCCAATCTCAAAATTAAACACTGTCCAATTCTAAACTAATTTTAATACGAATATTGGACTGTTTTAATTGTATCATCGCTTTTCTTACACATATGCAGTCAACAGCGAACAGGTTTAGTAATTAATACTTTCTTCTTTAGTGTATTATTTAGAATTATTTTGAATTCAACTAAAATTCCTTTACATTTTGTGGATGGTTTTAAATTATGTGAATTATTTTTATTCTTCGAAATTACTTGCAATACATTTAAGCACCATCAAATACTTCTGCAATATTTTTACTTAGTTGCTTTTTCTAAATTCTTGAAAATATCCGAATTCCTTAAATTCAAGCAATTCCGAATATTTGAGGATTTCGAAGAATACAAAGAATTTTATAATATACAAGAAAGTGAATGATTTTTTAAGCTTTTAGAGATTCAGAAAATTTAGAGAATTCATAATATTCATGGAATTCACCAAAGAAAAAGAATTGAAAGAATTAAGAGACTTCAAATTTTTTTCTTTGGTTCAAAATGTAGATACTTGGTTGTAAGTTCTTTTCATGTTGAAAATTAATCTTTTTATTGGTGTTTGAAAATAAATTCGTTTTGTTGAAAATTAATTCAATTTGTTGAAAATTCGTCTCTTTTGTTAGACGTTGAAAATTAAACTAGTTTGTTATTTTATTCGTTTTTTACTTGAAAAAAAATTTTTCAGCAGTCAATTTAGCTCTTCCTCGGTCAGTTTAGAATATATTTTTTTTAGTGGAAAATTAAATTATTTTTGCGCTCGTTCTGGGCATTCACACATGCAGGGAGCAAGCCGTCTACTTGGACTATTGAATCAGGTTTTCTTTCATAGTTGAGAACTTCACAATTCTACAACTACTGTCAGCTGAATGGTGTTTTCCATTATTTACACTAAATACTTGAAATTTCAAATAATTAAGATACAGTTTGAGCTAAAAATGTTAAAAACATGAATTTCTAAAAAAGAAGAAATTTCGGAAGAAATAAATTTTCAACCAAAAATAGGTGAATTTTTATACGGAATAAGCAATTTCCTACCAAAAATAATGTCGTTTGAATAATATAAATAAAATTAAATTCTTTAGTAAACGGCTGAATTTTAAACCAAATTAATTTTTGATGATTTAAACTCTATGAAAACCATCAAAGATTTTTCTACTAAAGGGCTCATAAGACTTTTGATAGAATTCTCTAGTATATTACGTTAAAAGTAATGTACGAGATTTTATTTCAAACCAGAGTTTTATGAGACTAAGGTAAATACCCTAGTAAGCATCGTAAAAAGTAGCATGCTTCAATATTGAAATGTATATCAATATGTCCGTGGAATAATTTTGAAAGCAGTGGATAAAAGATATTCAAAAGCCGGTGGTGCCATCTAGACGCGCGCTTCTCACGTACGGTGTGTTACAAGTGGGGAGAGCGCTCAGTAAGTAGAAGCGATTTGGTTAACTGTCATCTATTGAAAACAAATATCGTAGAAGTCAAGAATTCGTGAATTCAGTGAGTTTGTTTTTCAGTCAGTGGTGTCCGAAGGGAAAATGTTTGTATAATGACGCAGTATAAGCAATAATATAAACCGGTCAGTGAATTCATAAAAAAATAAAACAATGACAGGATCGAGGAAAATGAATTTTAATGTGAATCAGTCGTGTTTTGGAGTGAAAAAAATGTTATTGCAGTTAACTTTAATGTTTATCTCAACTTGTCTCCAACTTTGATAGTCATTCTTATCGCGAAAATCCTTGATAAAAGTGCTTGTTAGTCGTGCGCGTCGTGCATCAGTGAATTCCTTAGAGGTTAGAGTGTCCAGGATCATAGATATGCGGGTATACCAAATCATAACAAAGTCTATTTGATGTGGTATGGACTCGCCAAATCTTTAGAAAATTTATTTTTAATGATTTTATATTAAAAGTTCGCCTGATAGAATCTGAGCAGATGAATTTCTATATTTGAAGAAATTATTTTTTTTCATGTTGCATGAATAATGTGATAATTTTAGAATAAAATTCAATATACTTTGATAAAATATAACCCACTTTTTCATGGAGAAGTCTAATTCCTTTAAATAAGGCACATTTCACAAATTGGATGTTTTTGTCGACTTCGATGAAACTGAGATTCTGATAGAAAAATGAATGAATATAACCTGGTCAAATGTACTCATTATAACCCATTATACGATATAAGAGTTAATTAACTTCGAATAGAGCAATTTTGAGGAAAAAAATGTATTAGTGGCTGCAAAAAAATTAAATGTGTAAAGTTGTAGTGAGAATGAATAATTTAAGGGATAAAATGAACTAGAAAGCAAATTATTAATGTTATTTATTTTAATTAGACCAAAGGTTATAAACAATTAACTAATTATGACTTTGAAAAAAAAGATTTATTCTAATAAATAGATTCTTCGACAAAAGTGAGAATTTTCTTGCTAACATTCAAGCGAGCACTTTGTTAATAGTTAAAAAAATTTTATCAACACAAATAAACCGCTGTTCATTTTAACGCTAATTTTTTTATTTCTCTCCACAGCCAATGGGTGATGGCAAAAGTGCGCAAAAAATATTTGAACGAAACCTTGGCAACTGCGCTACATGCTATCGTATCACAGCATGACCAAGCCCTATATTATCGCCGGAGGAAGAAAATCTTATCATTCAGTGGATGAATTACTTAAACAGACGTGATTTTCCAGTCCAGAAAAGTGTTTTGATCATGAGTGTGACCAATTTAGTCAATAAATTGAAAAGAGAAAATCCATTTAAAAATGAATGCTGGGGAAAAGCTGGTGATCACCGCGGGGTGATAAGGCTGTTTATAATTATGTTTTTAATGGCGAAAAAGAATATCTCAACGTCCTTTTTATGAGAAATGCTCATTATATTCGCCTAAAATGGGACATTCATCTTACATAAATAAAATGGCCTCTACAAATTTAGAATTTTGTACTCCCGATCGCACGAAAAAGGAAACAATGACACGTGCTAAGCCAAAGGTTCATATTGAGATACTTAACACCAAAGTAAAGGTAACTCTAATGGATACAAAAATACTGACAATGTTTATAGTTTTTCCTGGAGCACAAAACTTAGTCGCTTTTCTGGGAATAGATTTTCTTAAGGATACTGAAATAATTATAAATGCACCTCAACAAATTCCGGAATCTTCTAGAGACTATACTGAACATGAGTTATAGTATAAGTGCATCTAAGCTATAATTGTCTACGTACAGGTTAGTTTGGTAACACCTTGCACAGTGATGTGGGAGGCAGCCCTAA
>JAWWLR010019655.1:0-11048 GCA_035041075.1 Acraspis erinacei | reverse complement strand
GAACTAGAAGTACTGGAAACGATGACATGAGTGGGAGGGGAAGTTATGGATGTTGGGCAAGTGAGCAGAAACGAGGGGAGGTGCAGTACTGGAAATAGGGGGAAATGATAAGAGAAACAGTACGAGAAGTAAGGTAAAGTGAAAGTAGTGGTAGTAAAGGAAGCAAGGTATAGGGTGGGGATTAGAGTAAGGAAAGTGAGGGGAATCAGAGGAAATGGCATGAGGGAAAAGTAGAATAATTGAGGAGAAATCAGCGTTTAAGAAGTAAAAAGGAGGAAGGGAGGAGAAGTAGGGTATTGCGGGAATGAGGGCGGTGGACGGGAGATGATGCTAGGTGAGAGGAAGTATAAGTGAAGTAAAATGAATGGCGAGGAAGAAAAAGAAGTAAAAGGAAAAGTGGAGGGAGAATATTCGAAATGAGCGGAAATGAGAATAGGTTCAGTGAAGTTAAATGGGTGAAGTGAAGTAGACGAAATGAGGGGAAGAGGGATATTTAAAGTAGAGGAATTTATGGGAAATAGGAGTAAAAAGGTTTAGGAAAATTAAGGGAAGCAAAAGTAGGATAAGAAAGGCGAAATTATGGGAGAAGTAGCTAAAATAAGAGAAAATTATGGAACAGAGAAGTATGGGGGATTATAGGAAATGAGGGAAGTGGAAGTAGGGGAAACATTTGTAAGTTAAAGGACTGAAAGGATGTAGAGTTCAGGTGAGTAGGCGAAGTAAGGGTAAGTAGGGAAATTAAGTGGAGGGAAAAGTAGAAGATTTAAAGGGAAATTAGTAGAGGGTTTCGACATATATCGCTGATAAATCTCTTCAACAATGACCTCGGGTGAAGAGCTTCACAAAGTCATCATGTTTACATATTTCGGATTTTCTTCTTCATGTCCCTTATTGTCTCTGCTCTTTGTTTCAGGTCGACTGGATGGACGAAGAAACAAGGAAAGTTGCTTTAGATAAGCTTGCATCGATAAAAAATTTCATTGGCTATCCCAAAGAACTTGCAGATAAAAAGAAACTTGACGAATTCTTCCAGTCAGTAGAAGTAAATCGGAATAATTACCTAGAAGCAGCTGCAAACATGTCTCTTTTCTGGTCGAAATATTATTTCGGTCAACTGAGGCAAACTGTGAACAAAGCTGATTGGACAACCCACAGTGATATTACTGTTGTAGACGCTTTCTATCTTCTCGAGGAAAACAGCATGCGTAAGTTTATTTTATTGATGAACTATCAAAATTATTCCCGTGCTTAATTTCAAATTTAAAAGGTAAGCCAAAAAACTTGCTGAGTGCACTAGAGTTAATTTCGCAGTATTTAAGGATAAATTGTAGCTTCAAATCCTTGAATAAAAATTGAATCTAAAATGAGCTATTATAATAAGAGTCTGCTAAATAAATCAAATGAAAGAAATATTATAAAGTTAATACGGTCTTAAAATTATTGACAAGGGAGCGTCCACATTCATTATGTGATACTCTGAAGGGCTGGAGGCATCCCTAACATCAGAAAGTCTTTCACAGGAGAGGAACAGAAAATTTTTTGTAACACGTGACACTCCACTGTTTAAAAAATTAAATTAAATTTTGTTTCGAGAAGTTAAAGGCCATTATTATCTTTATGCGAAAATTTAGTAACTGAATTTTCAACTAAGCAGTTAAATTTTTTAAATAAAAAAAGAAAGAATTTTTAGAATACTGCTGAATTTTTAACCCGAAAAGTTGAATTTTCGAGAATGAAATTCCTCTATAGCCAAGAGAGATGAATTTTCAGTACAAAAAGACGCTCTTTCAAGAAAATAGTCGAATTATCGACCAAACAATATGCCTGTAGCTAAATAGATAAATTTTCAATACTGCATTCGAATTTTCGACCAACAAATATGAATTTTTCACCAAATAGGTGAATTTTCGCATTGAAGTCGAAGGTCATCACTTTGAGCACTTACTTCAATTAAAAAATCATTTCCTGAATACCTCGAATCGTGACACGCGAGAGGACTCACGTTAATCAAGCACACCGAAGGGAACAGAAAACTGCTACGTCCACGTCGTTGTTCCTGGGTTACACTAAAAGTAGTAGTAAATTTAAGACTAATTTCAAGTGTTGCAGAATCGTAAGCGTGCATTCGCAGTAACAGTAAAATGTAGAAAAATTGAATTTCGTCGATTACAGCGCCATCTATCGCGAAACGAGAAAAATGTTTCAGACAAATCATTCGCATTTTATCCAAAGGATCCGAAGATGCAATAAAAAATAGGGGTTCCCATTTAAGATTTCGAACTTGCCCCACCCCCGCCCCCAGGGGGCGGTGTTGGGGAACCGATTTTAACATCAGTGTACTCCTCAGAGTGATTCAATTTTGAATTAATACATTTTTTCAGAGTGCCTATTTATCGAGATATTTTAGTTTCAAGTTAAAAAAATCACCCTGTATACTGATTTCTCCGAGGTTCTATGGGCTCCCTAAAATACACAAGATAGTTATTTCTGTCTGATCGGTCACATCTTTTATAGATTCTTCGCTCTATGATAACGAAGAGGAAAGGAACTAAGCCGAACACCAAAACCCATAAATAATAATGGAGAGCATATTAAAGATTTTGAAACACTTTTCGCTTCCCGTGGATCGTCGGGGCGCCCCTGGAGCCACCGCTGGGGGCCACAGCATGCGAGACGTAAGTGATGGTGAGAGGCTAGATGGTCAGACAGATCTTACTAATTAAACAGCTGACCAGCAAGAACATCTGCGAAAAACGGTAAGCAGTGAAAGATCAACTGTACCTGCTGAGGATGCATTGGCTAGCATTAGCTATTTGCAGCCAACCACCTGGACAGAAGTGGACAGTTGGTGCGTCTCTATTATGCAAGTGCACATTTTGAAAGAAAAATGGAAAAAGGATTCAATTTAAGAATAAATTTGCTGCAAAGTATACTAATATACAGAAAGTCACTCTAAGACATCTTATCGCTAAAGTGAAGGGCATCAGGTCTAATCTGCGCATCACAGAAGATCGAGCAAAGGAGATTAAGTAACAGGTTGATTTGGCGTGAAAAAATGCCAGTAATGAACATCAGCTAGAGGCAGCAGCGTCACACAGCCAAGCAGCGTTAATTGATGTTCTTCCTTAATCTGTTGATGATCCAACATTACCACACCCTCCAATCGTGGATTGCCTTATATAAACAGAGGCAAAAGCGTGCGTCGTTACAAGAAAAGTAGTGCACGAAGGCAACGAAATTGAAACTTTCAGAATTATGAAATAAGGTTCTATAGTGAACTGAGTGTAATGCAAAATAATCAGCAGGACACCGAAGTCCCTCAATTGGAAGATATAGCTAACTACTGTTCGGGTGTTTGGGGAAAAACGAACATATGCAATTCGGACACAGCGTGGTTCAAACTGGAGATAGAAAGGGCAAGCAATAGCCCTGAAATTCTTCTGACAGACATCACAGCTTTAGATGTTTCAGCGGTCTGGAAAAGGGCAAGTTACTCGAAAGGTTCAGGTCCGGACATGATGCACAACCTGATATAACTACCTGACGAGTGTAGATCATGCGTTGGCAAGGTGTTTTCAGAAGATGATTGAGCACCCAAATCTGATGCCAAGCTTTATGCTCTAGGGTACTACGTGTATGTTACCTAAAAACCTGATGCTCAAAATCCATCTGAATTTCAACCGATAGCCTGTGTTCCAAAAATGTATAAATGTCTTACAGCTATCATTGCAGATAAGGTATATTCTCATTGCGACAAGAATGACATCCTTACAGAAAAAAACAAAAAGTATGTTCTAAAAACTCACGAAGCTGCAAAGATCTAGTCACTATAGACGCTGTTGCCATGACGCAAGCTTGTAAGCATCAGAGGAACTTACACATGGCATACATTGATTAGTACTCATTACGACGGGCGTATTTCAAGGAGACCCATTTAGTGCACTATGGTTCTGTGTAGCGTTGAACCCATTGAACAAAACACTGAACAGCATGTCTCATAAGTTCAGAATTCATGATAATCAGGACGGTCGTCAAGTGACCCATCTTCTGTACATGGAGAACCTTAAAGCTGCACGCTAGTTCAGCCCACAAAGTGCAGCAAGTGTTTGATGTCATAAACCAATTTTCCAGTCATATCCATATGGAGTTCGGAATAGATAAATACAGAACAGTGCATTTAATCAGAGGAAAATTAGGGACCGTATTCTTGAATCTAACGGTTTTCAGTATACGATAGTCAAGACAAGCCTAACGACTGCCTACACTACGAGACTCAAATTGATTATAAAGAGTTTTCTCAACTCGGCAAACAAAATCAGGGCAATCAACACGTCTGCCATCCCTGTCCTCACTTACTCCTTTGGGCTCATCGAATAGTCTAACGCCGATCTTGAAAAGTTAAACAGAATCGTCCGCGTGAAAATTACAAAGCACCGAATGCACCACAAAATTCAGCGATTGAAAGCGTTGTTGTACCACGACTTGTAGGGAGTAGGGGCGTTGTAGATGTCAAAAAACTGTATGTATCACAAGTGTCAAAAGACTTGGTGCCCTTGAATTTGTACTCAGATGGGGCCTTGAGTATCAGGGCAAAAACCATGGAGCAATTAGAAGTACAATGCAGACAGAAAGCTGTCCACGGCGAGCACCCCAAAACGTTAGTTAAACATGAAGCGGATAGTGGGGCATCCAATAGTTGGCTAAGAAAGGGTGTTCTGTATCCAGAGACGGAAGGATTTGTTATTGCGATACAGGACAAGGCTTTCAGCACCAGCAATTATCGGAAACACGTGTTACATCATGAAGTGGTTGACCGTTGCCAATTATGTGGAGGTACCAACAAATCCATCAAACACATTATTGATGGCGGTCACATAATGGCTTACAGAGAATATACGTACAGACATAATGATATATCGGGCATTATACTATCCAAACGGATAATTACATCTGGGCCAATCGACCTGACATCGTGATGCGAGAAAAAAAAAGTGCAAGAATCTACATCATCGATATTGCTTGTCCACTTAATCGAAATTTGCAGTCAACCTATACAACCAGGATCCACAAATATAGCGAGTTAAGGCATGGAGTAAATACCATATGGAGTAATGTGATTCATGCATCTATTCATACCATTGTGATTTCGGCTACAGGCAATGTGAACGCAAAATGGATTGAACATCTTGTACAGTTAGGAGTCAGTAGGGTATTGGTAGCAACTCAAATGGCGGTTTTATTAAAGACCTGTCGCATTGCAAGAAACTTTCTCAGCCATCAGGAAGCAATCGACTAAAAGCCTGTGGGGTGTTAGCCCATTGCTCCAAGAAAGCATCCAGAGATGAATGTTGTCACCTCCAACGCTCGCGGCTGCTCGTAATTGTATACCTATAACATCATCGCAGGAGGTTTCAGGCATCGTATTAAATTAACTTAGAATATCCTAATATCATCAGTCATTTGACTTCGTCCGTGGCTATGATCAATAACCGGGTTCATCTGAGTCAAAGTTTCGAATAAAATAATAATATATTATGAGAAAAATAATATTAATTTTGTTGGTGTATAATTATCCTTTATGGTTTAAACCCAACTATTAGGCTGGAACTTAATTTCTTTAGTTGAAATTAGTTAGTTATTGACAATTACTTTTTTAAATACAAATTTAATTACATTTTTTCTTGAAATTTGTTTTTTGATATTTATTTTAATGGTAGAAAATTCATTTTGGTTTTTTTAAAATTCAACTATGTTATTGAAAACTTCTTTTATTAGCTTCAAAACTGATTTCTCTTACTAAAAATTGGGCTATTCAGAGTTTCCTGAGAAAGGATGTGAAAGGATTGAATTAATTTGCAAGAAAGCGGGCTAACTTGTAAGTAGGTGAGTTTATTGCGCTGACAATCGACCTGAGTGGAATTTTGTTATTGTGGATTTTTGGAAGTCCGTCAAGTCTTGGAGATATGAGATTAGTAGGTATTAATTTAGATATTGTTTCGCTGTCAAGTTGAGTGTTTTTTAAAAGGGTTTTTGTTTTACTGACTACTGTTTTGTGGGGTCCTTCTGAAGTTTTTTGCCAGCCCAACTGCCCTCCTCAAACTTAACCAAACAAGAGAGAACCGCAATTAAAGAACTCAATCAGAATAAAGATATTATAATATTACCCGCAGATAAAGGCAACACACCAGTAATAATGAATAAAGAAAACTATAAAAACAAAATCATGGAATTTTTAAATGAAGATACATACAAAAAACTTAAAAAGGACCCCACAAAAACAATAGTCAATAAAACAAAACCCGTTCTAAAAACACTAAACTTGATTCTAAACTTGACTCAGGCCGATTGTCAACGGAATAACTCACCTACTTTAACTCACCTACTTACAAGCTAGCCCACTTCCTTGCCAATGAATTGAATCCGTTCACAGCAAACTCTGTTGACTTTATCAAAAAGATACAACAGATTCCCATTGAACTCCAAGACATAGTGAGTTTCGACGTCATATCTCTCTTTACGAAAGTACCAATATCTGATACAATTGATATTATTAAATATTTTTCAAACTTCCCCTCGGAGCTCATACTTTTGATAGAGCACTGTCTCGATAATACTTACTTCTCTATCAACAACCAATTTTATGAACAAACCTCAGAAGCAGCAATGGGATCCCCAATCTCACCTGTAATATGGAACATCTAGAAACCAAAATCTTCAATCAATCCAAGCTAGAACCGGAATTTTGGTTCCGTTACGTGGACGACACTTTTGTCATCTGGCGACATAGACTAAATACCGAGCTATCTGCAAAATAGATAATGGTAATTTACAAAAGGAATTACAAAACGTTAAACGGTTTCCTGGATTTTTTAAATAAGACTTGATTGGCCAATCAGGAGCATCCTGTCTCCAACGTGGGGCGCTCTAGCCAATCACAGGCATCGTAAAGAGTATACATAAGAAAAAAATAACCTGATACCTCAGTTTCAGGTCAGCTCTGAAGAAGTGAACTGCATTGTTCACGAAACGCCAGCAAAATTCTTAGTTTTGTACACGAGTGAAACCCGATATCTCTTTTGAGTAAAATTTCCAACTTTATTAAAGAAATTAAAAGGCAATATTGTGAGACTTCTTAAAAGTGTAAGTCACGTATACCAACATAAAGTGCTTACGAGTTATTTTTCTACAAAATGCCTTGTGTCGTCAAATTCGCCGAAAATAATGGAAAATCATAAAATTAAATTAAATAATATGATAATTCTAAATTCCATCACCCGACCCTTAGAATCAAAAAAGGAACGTGTAAGAAGAGAAACATAGTTATATCCTAAATATTAGAGAGTTTAATGGATAAATTTTGTATTCATCCTAACAAGCGTGTCTCTTCACAAAATATAAATTAAAAAAAAAGTGATTAAAAATATGATATCACACTTTTCAACCAGTATCAATTAACTTTTGATGAAGTCATTATAGTTGATCTTAACACGTAAAGTTAATATTTGTTGCAAGTAAAGTCTACTCCAAAATCGCTTTAAAGATTACATTTTGTTTTTCTGTTTGAATAGTCATCATATCATATCCTTCGATACGATGTTCTTGTCAGCCGATGCGGAAAACTCAATAACAAGCATGGTTAGTTTCTAGAAGTCAAGGAGAAGTGTGTCAGGCTTCGAGACCGCAACAGAAATAATTGCGGAGAATATGAGGGTCCAGTATATGTATCACTTCTTATTCACGACAATTGACTCCATTTCTCTAGAAGTACTTAGCTGAACGGCTTCTCGTCAACTACAAGGTCTTACAGTCCATATGAAAAGAAATTGTGTATGTTCATCAGAATATTTAAATAAACAAATCATGTTTCAATAAGAAAGTGTTTAATTTCCCATGGATTTCATAGAAAGCATAGACAATGCTTTCCCAGACATTGTCACTCTAATTAAACTCTTGATTTCATTTAGGAGAAATTTGGGTGAAATTAAAAATTTACATCCTATTTTTAGCAACAGTAGAAAAAATTTAAAAGATCTTTGTAGGTTGCCGAGATATTACTAAAAACGTCCGAGCGCATCTGTCCAACAGGTACCCACAAAAAAATTTCGCGATACAGGCCTAGCATGTAACACTTAACCGAGGCTCTTCGATATGTCTTATCGATTCTTAAATGAGCGGCTTGTGGATTTCTGTGTACATTTTCAAAGACTTATTTTCTACTCTCAACAATAATTCGTAACTTCCACGCCTCTAAACCACGCATAATCGATATGTCCCATCCTCTTGTCGGGATGTTACTACTTGAATGGACAACTCACTTTTCAAAGGCTCTACTATACCCTTTGCTGAAATTCTAGTTACCTCATCTTACACATCATTTAAGACCTTCGCAGACCAGCTGGTTTCTCCCTTGAATCAAAAAGTAGCTCCCTATTCAGTCTCGCAAAACCTCATCCACCCTGCTTGCATTCAACCCTAATTCTTTCTGGATTGCACACAAGGCCTCTCCTGTCAGGCCATTAGCCCAATCTGGCAGCTGAGCCTTCTTTCCCCGAAACTGACCCGGGATTTCCTACTCGGTCCTTGGCTGCTGTTACCGACATGGCATCGTCGGTGCTCTTTATTTATCTAGGAGAAAAGGATTTTCCAAATTGGACGCACGCATTGACGCTTCTTCAAGACTTTCGTCTGAGCCCATTTCTCTATCTCAGAGTCCATTCCTTAATAAGTCTAGAAAAGTTTGCAGGTTCCGTAAAATCCTACTACAATACCTGAAGAATTTAAAAAAGGCCCAAATTTTCTTTAAATTTCCCAACTCCTTTGTAAATTTCGGCCAAGTCACTCTAAATTTCGAAACACCTCGAAAAAGTCTTCTACTCTTTAAATTTCCCAAATCTTCGCAAGCTTTCCTAAATTCCTTTGAACTTTCCGAGATTGCCAAAAGTTTCCTAAAATCCCGCAACTTTTCTAAATTGCTTGTAATGTTCCTAAATTTCAAAGCACCTGTAATAATTTCTGTTAAGTTTCCTCAGGAAATTGTCGGAAATTTAATGCAAGCCACTTTCTACAGCATAAAGAGGAAAAAGAATACTAAGGTCTGCATCCGCCGTCCTTGTCACACTACCCAGACTCGAAAGTTAGGCGTAAAATTTGTAACGGTATTTTCCGAAATTTGTAATTAACTATTTACTGCCGGGCGGAAATAGCCAAGACGGAAACAATATCATAAAAGTCTCTGTAACTTACATGCTATTTTAAGTGTGAGCTACTGGAGCCCCACAGGATCTGGTCTTATCGACGGCTGGCGGGTCCACTAGAACGCTCCGCACGTTTCCCCGCATACCATGCCGGGTCTATCTGGTGGTGTCAAGAAAGTAAGGAACAGTCACAGTTCTTCGTCTGCTCGTCCGTGTTGACAAAGCTTTCCACAGAGCCCGCAAAATATCAGTATCGCGCCAGTTGATTGGCTTGGTGAAACGGAGAAGTTCCACTGGATTGACTCCGCTAATGCGCCTTTCCGCAATACAACGGAGGTGGTGATTAAATCTCGCCAAAGGGCTACTGAGATTCCGATTGGTTGGTAGAAGATGGCCGCACGTCAATGTGGCTTCCTGCGTGAGCTGCCTCTCGCAGCTGGTAGTGGAACCACTGCGTTGTTTTGATTAGTTCTGGCCAATGGATTATGGAGACACCCATTGGCCGCTTGTACGTGGCCGCCCGTCCAGGACTACTGTCAAACTTCTGTTATCCTTCGGGTTAGTCGATATCATATAACCTAACGTTTGCAATTCTTAATTCACCCGGATTGAATTCTGGAATTGTGGGTTTCAATTCGGTATGTCAAGACGGTGTCATTTATACTTCGGCATATCGTCGTCAAATTTAGAGCCAATATATTCTCGATGATAACTGCAAAGGGTTTCATGCAAATCCCGAGTATCTAGGACACATAATATCTAGATGTCCTACTCATAGAAATGATTGCTTAATAGTTTATTCTTTGCTAATAGAATCTGTAAAATTCCACCAGCAGTTACTTAAATTTTATCAATTTCGATTCATGGAGCAAACAAGCGTAAGAGCTCATTCAATTGGAGACTCATTCCCACATTCAAACATTGTTCCTCTTAATTTTTTTGTTTAATTTGTAAAAAATTAGGAGAGTATTTTGACATCCAGAGAAAGAAGCTGCCTCGTATCTATCGGTTCACCAAAAATAGTGGAAAATATAAAAAGTGGAAGGACGGATATTGTTCGCGTTTTGAACGTGAAAGAAGACAAACAATTTTAAATCATATTGACTACAGAAACTGCTAGTTGATAAGAATAACAAGTTTTTATACCATTAGGCTTGAATTATATTATTGGAGAATTATTATATCTATTAATTAAATTTAATAAATAAATTTTTTAATGCATCCGAATATATGATAAGGAATTCCCGTGCAAAGCCCAAACAGAAAGGTCAAGTTGTTCAACCAGCCTGTCTATACTGATGTACATGATTTTTTTTTTGTTTTTTTCATTCTTCATTTTTGTAAAATATTGTTTGCAAACATTTCTTAGGATTACGAAAATAAAATTTTGATATGGAAGAAAATTTATACTTTAATTTTAAAACTATGAATAACCAGTTTCGGTCTAGAAAACAGAAATTAAAATAGTGATAGAGAAGAAAATGTACACTTTATTTTGCAATAAATGAAGAACCAGTCTCGGTCCAGTTTACAACAATTAATAACACATACATTTACCATAATATCATAAAGTATAGATAATATAGAAGAATTGGCATTTCAGACACGATTTAAGAGCGAAAAATAATTGACAGTTTGTATAATTGAATTTGTGTATTATTACTTCTCAACCATTTTTTTTAAGTCTTCGAATTTTACGAATTCATGGGGCCTTTTTGGGAAAGAAGTTGCTTGTTCGAGCGACCTGAAACTGAAGTATCAGGTTAAGTTGCTACGATGCCTGTGATTGGCTAGAGTGCCCCACCATGGATACATGATGCACCTGATTGGCCAATCAAGTATTATTTTTAAAAA
>JAWWLR010019622.1:0-11049 GCA_035041075.1 Acraspis erinacei | reverse complement strand
AAAGGTAGTTGTAAGGAAATACTGTAAAAATGGAAGTGTAAGCAAGTCAATTTTTTGAGGCCAGCAGGCTGAAAAATAAACGTTTATCTATCTATCTAATTAAAAAAATAGCATTATTATAGACAAAATTTGTGAGCAGTGATAAGATAACCTGCGTTCAAAAACCTCTGTTTGGCTAACATTTTTTTAAGTGTCAGGATATGTCCACCTCCTGTTGGTGCTCTGGGAGTTTAAAAATGTTTTCTCTGAAATAAGTTTTGGGTGTGTACACACAAAGTGTGTCAAGCATGAGAAGCCAGAAAATTTGCGCCATCAGATGGTTAATATTCATTAAAATATCAAATAATTTTTTGCATGACAATGAGACAACGTTTCAGAATAGAAAAACCTTTGCTTAGAAATCTCTTGTACTACTTTGAACATGGTTTCAAATGGAAGCTGTTATTGTTTTTTCAACGTTATCTCGAACAAGGTTTCATATATGCACATATGATAACTAAAATAACATAGCAGGGAAAGATTGCAAACAGGTGCAACGTAATGGGTGGTGCTTGCCAATAGCTTGTAGGACTGATTTTAGTTTTGTGTTGGTTGGTTACATTGGTTGCCTAGCAACTGACATAATTAATATCTTGCTTAAAATATATTCTTCCGAATTCTCGATGAAACATAAAAACTACGCAGTTCATTCTACTGTCATTCTGCTTCACAATTTTCAACATTTTGAGACTTTTAAACATGGAATCATATGTGGAGAGTTGTTTCCACTCATGATTTCTAGAGCCGATCTTTATTTACACCAAATATTAACAGGACAGATCCATGACAGCATTGCCAACGCGAACGCGATTAAACTAATATCGGAAGAGGTTTCCATACATAATCTATTCTACAAAGAAAACCGGCCATATTTAATTCATAAAGCAGTGCTCATTCAATAACTATACTTAGATTCGTTAGATTTTTCAAAGATTTTTAATTCCAAAATTCAATACATCCAATCTAACCTTAATAATTGCTTTCATTAATTTTTTAAATTGTGAAATCCTCGCAAAACTGTTTAATGAATAGTTCAGTTTAGCATAAAATAAGTTTATCTGAATTCACCTTCCATTTCACTCTATTCAGGCCAACTTAGCCCTATTTTAAATTTTATGAATTATATTTCAGCAAGTTCTTCAAAGCCTTGTTCTCAAGAAAAATCTGAACGGAAAATTAATTAAAAATATTTAAATTTTCTGAATGATAATCCACCGAATTTAAAACGAATATTTTTTCAAGTCACGGACTATCACAATGATCACTAATAAAATGGACATGAAGACAAAGGGATCAAAAAAGTTTAATAATCTAAAAAAATTCCTATCGTCTTCTCCAGATGAAAAAGAGACAGTTGAGAGAGCTATAAAGCCTATTGTGCACAATCTAAAATACTTGCTTTCAGTAGTTGATTACAGACCTCTTAGTGAAGCCCAGTATTTCAAACACTGATCGCGTTAAAATTCCCTCAAATCTCGTAAAGTGGCTCGCAAGGGTTTGTTGCCTGGCCCTACTTAATTCCAGGAAAATAAAATACATTTTTTATTGAAAGGAGAACATGGCACATAAGTTAAAAGCGCGAGATTGTAAATAAGCCAAAGAGAAGAAGATTCCAATAACAACAAATGGAAAAAGTGAATAGGAAAAGGCTACTATGAAATGTGAATTCAATCGAAAGATATAGAAAGGCTTTTTAGCAGGAGAAGGTAGAAAAGTCGAGGTAAAGAAAATTGAGAAGAAAGTGTTCACCAGTTAGATATATACAAGAATCATAAAAGGATAGATAAATGAAGATGGAAAAATTTTTGATGTAAGGAAATAGTGAAAGGTTTGAGTAAAAGGGGAACAGTAAGTTAGGCTTCCACCAGATAACATAAAAGAATGGGAAAAAGATTCTTAATGAAATTGAAATTAAAAGAAAATATTCAGTAAAACGAGAAGGGGAAGAAGGTATTAATAGAGGGAGATACTGGAAGAGTTCCGGCGAAAGAAATATCAGAAGGATGTAGAAGAAATTGAATGGGTTAGAAGGTAGAATGTAACGTAGAAGAAAGGATTCGTTAGAAAGCGATAGAAAGAATATCAGAAAGAAGATGATTGAAGCAGTAACTTCAAAAACGTATGGAAAACAATTTGTGAATAAATAGAAAGTTATGAAAATATTATGGATTTCATAGTATTTCAAAAACTAGAAGAGATTTTGAAATATTTCAGAGGATTTTTATTGTATTAATAAGGTTTTAGTATATTTAAAAAATAGATAAATATTTTAAAGATTTTGGAGCCATAAAATTAGGCAATAAAATTTCAATTGATTTTTAGTGATACATGAAGAAAGCTGGCCATCGAGAAGCACACAAGGAGTTGTAGGCTGCCCTAATTTTTTCAGCCATACTATTTAGGTTACATCTCCACTGTTTGCGTGGTGCATCCTAATCCGGCGATCTCTTTCAATAAACAAAGCAAAAGTAATTGAATTGACAAAGAGGGCCTTCATACTACAAAAAACGTCAACAAAAAATAACTACATGTCTTCCGACCTGGGTACTTTCCCACTCTCATAGAAAAAATTTTCGATGAAAATAAAATTCGTGCATTATTTTAATAACACGATGGATTCTGTATTATTTTTTATTTTTAAAGTTTGAAATCTTTAAGGTGTGTTCATTCTCCTTGAATCAGAAAACAATCGAATCGAGGAGCTTACATGACATAACAAAAGTCCAGAAACACTTATAGATCATCACGCGCTAATAGAGGAAAACATTTAGTAAACTTTTGACTTGTATGATCAGAGACACTTTCAAGGGGGCGGTTGAGACACTACCAAAAGATGGATCAGCCTTTGAGTTCAGACAGTCTCTACACAAGCTTACAAATGTTCTGTTTGGATTTCGGTTAACCATTTTGACAATACCGAAAGCTGAAGGTTCCATGGGACTAATGCTGGAATATGCTATCCTACGGCCTCTCGAGTGCTTCTTTAGCCTTTTCAAGTGACACCAACTTTTTAGCAATCCAAGTTCAAATAAGAGGAATAAGAGTTTTGATCTGTTTGGAGAGCATTCTTTTTATAAACAAGAAGAGGACGTCTTGATTAAAGAAGTAAAGGCAACAGTGAATTCTCCTATGTTCGTGATACGTACAATACATTTTCCGTAATCAACTCTAGTGATTAGTCAGCAGATAGTGCATCTGGGCATCATGTAGTATTTTTGGACAAACCTGGTACTTGTATCCGAGAAGAAACGAAAAAAGTAATATGCCGACTACTCGCCAAGTAATTGATGCATCTAATGCAGACTGAGGAACATACTAGGCGGGCAAACTCATCAAGGTCGTCGAGGGAAAACGAAGTCCCGATCCTTTTCAAAATTAAGAAGAAAGTTTTTAATGCTGATGTTATACTTGAATCTCCAGGTAGAAGCTCGCTTTATTCCTGGAATCCACAATGTACTGGCCGACCAATGACTGGCATCTATCGGAAGAGATGATGTGCCTAATTTCCAAGATGTGGGGATTCTCGAAAATGGATTTAATAACTACCACTAACTCATCAGTAGTTTGGACATATGCATCTTAAACTACGAATTAAAATTGAGTATTCATGACTTTCGTCCGTCAAACCTTTAAGTAAACATTGGCTTAGATATTTTCTCCTCCCTGTTGCATACCGAGGGTTCTTCAAATCCTAAATCTAGCTCGAGAAGCCTCTCAAGTAAATCATTAAGTACCCGCACCCCCCACCTGATTATACATAATCATTATCGGAATTTTACGGACCCTAAAACCAATTTCGCACTCCGAGAATTTTAGGCTTACATTTGGAGGCTGCAAAGGTACGGAATGGGTTACCCATACAAAAAGATAGCACGAAGAGGATGTAGCTTTATTGAAATCATCTCGGCGAGAATAAATCCCGAAAAATTAAGCCGCATCTTGGAAATCTTGGGTAGCATCGCCTTCGACACAATGCGTCTCATTTAAACACCCATCACCGATGAAGGTAACACAATACTGAAGCTAATTTGATGGGGAGAAAAAGTTCGTTTACAAAAGCAAAGTTCGCGACCCTGGCGAGGGTCCTTCTTCTGAGAAGAGAGAGGGGTGATAAGTTTATATCCACCTAAAAAATCAAAGATTGTCTCAAGCAGAAAGTCCAATTGCGGGTTCGCAAAACATAGAGAACAAAAAGTAAACCGAAACCGTTCACTGCGGCTCTGAATAATAACTGATCGATCAGGTGTATCAGCTCAAATACTCAGGCCATTTTGTTTTGTCATCTTTCTACTGGAATATATGTGTCGATTAGCTTTCCGAATTATTTCCCTGATAATAAAAATAAACAAAAATTATTTATTTAACACATAGCGACATTATTTTACGTTTGCATTACTGAATGGAAATCTGCCCCTTGACTGTCCTTCTTGTTCTAGACGTTCTTCATAATGCGAGTTTTTATAGTAAATTTCTTGTTTTGATGCTTCTATTGTTATTATTCTATATAACAAAAAAATTATGTGTTTTGCAGCTTGAAGTCCCAAGGTCAGAGAACAATCATCCCATAGCTTTGGTAAAGTACAAACAGTTCTCAATGGTTACGCAAAATCCACATACCTACAGAGGTGGATAAGGAAATATTGTTCTTATTGTGGACATACGTAATTAATGCATTCCTTTTCAATTTCATTAAAAATAAGAAAACCAGTTCTGCTATTAATGTCACTTATTGTTATTTTAATTGGCCCTTTAAATCATTATAGTTTCAACGAAAACTGTTAAAACAATCATAAATTTTAAACCTCTGTTAACACGATTACAACTAATCAGGTCTACCTTTAGTCTTTGAAAATTTCGATTTGGGATATACAATCCTCTTGTTTTCAATATTTCCTAAATATCACGTATTCTTTTTGAAATATCTCTGTAACCAGATGAAGGATAAATATCGTTGGTTCAGCAATGCATTTTTTTCCGTTTGAGATAAGCTTCATGATAAAGTGCAAATAATTTGCAATCCATATGATATAAGAAGTACGGCCATACATTGTACTGAATCATTTTGAAAGTTGTTCATTATTTTTACATTCATTTAACTTATTTGCAATTTGGTTTCCCTTCTTTATTTAAAAAAAATGAGGAGTTTCGTTCGGATCCTCTGTTGCATGTTGTTTTGTTTCCTGGATCCTATTGGCAAATATGATAATATCTAAATTATTATGTCAATATCATAAATACGATATTATCTATAAGTAAGAACAATGACATTTTCTTAAACAATGGGATTTTTGCTTAAAAGTACTTTTTTGTTGTGAAGATCTCTGAAAGACTTGTATTGAATGTTCTTTCAAAGATTTATTTTGAATTCTTAGCGAAAACCCTTTTTTTGTAAACAAAATTTGTTTGGTCATTTGAAACTGGAACTTGTCTTAATTCAGACAAGTCTTAAAATCATTCATTCAAATTGACAGGGAATGTTCCCTATGATATAATGCTGGTATTCTAAATAACGTTAAAAAATTTTCTCAAATAAAAGCTTCATTTTTTTTGTTAAACAAAACCAAATTGAAAAAAAATCCCGTCCGAAACCATTTAGGAAACTGATACTCAAATTCATATATCGTGACGAAATCTTTGTTTGAAAAGTATTTTTAAACTAAGTAAGAGACCTTCGAAATATCCAGTCAAACAACAATCATTAGTCAAACGCATTTTATTATCAGATAAATTTATAGCTGCTTGCAAAATTTAACAAAAATTATTAAATAAGAAAAAACATTTTTTAAGAAGCAAGAAGATAACCTGCGATCAATAAAATCTATTTTTTCAATCAATCGATATCTGCTCATATTCTTCACAATACGAAATTTATTTAATATTTAAATGACCTCTCAGAATAAAAAATCGTGCGTCATAAATCGCTTATCATAATTTTAACATAGTTTGAAATCCAGGAATTTTTGTGTATATTCAGCGCTAACTGAAACGAGACTTTAAATACTGATACAAAATACCTAAACATAAGACTTCAAATATAAAATGTAAAAAATTGAATAATGAAATAAGAAATATTGAACACGGAGTTAAAACAAGTTGAGAGGGTTAGATCATATTTTGCGCGTGGAAAAACAAATGACTTTGGTTGAGCTATAATTGTTCTTGTGTGTGAGATAAGCAGCATGATAAAATACAATTGATGTGCAGTGCCGTATGACATAAGAACTCCAACAATATATTATACTGAAACATTTTGAAGAATATTCTTTATTTTTCACTCTCATTTTATTTTTCAAAAGTTGGTTTCTTTTGTCTAAAGAAAAGGCAAACCGTGCTTGATATTCTAACTTTGATTTTACTTTATTTTTACTATTGATAATTCTGAATATCATAACGAACCTAGCTCTATAGATAGTATTTCTTCACCTAATCAGCTTTTAAACACTTTTTTCTTTACTCCCTTTTCAAGACTTAACTTTATTATTTTCCACTGTCCTTTTCTATTCAACACTTAAAGACTGACTTTTTTATGACACCGCAACTAAAATAATTTTAGAACAAACACTTCAAATCAAATCGAAAGCCATGGGTATTGATGAAATATTAATCAAAATGATTAAACTTTCCATTACAATTATCTGGCCTATTTTTCTGGATATTTATAATGCTTCCCTGCAGGTTTTTATCTTCCTAAATTTTTGGAAAAAGGCTATTATTTTCCCAGTCGTCAATATTTCTAAACCTACTCCTCTGAAAGACTTCCCACCAATTTCTATTTTATGTGCACTGTCAGAATTTCTTGAAAAAAATGTTTGCACGTAACCTTCCAACTTGTTTCGAAATATCTAAGGTCACTGACCCCATACAATCAGGTTTTCGACCGAAACATAGTACTATGAATGCTTCCCTTAAAGGAGCGAGGGATTTTAAATCAGCAATGGATAATAGGAAGATCACGAATGTTATTCTCTTTGATTTTTCGAAGGCTGTTGACATGTTTATCTATAAGTTCCTTTTACAATAGCTGAAATCTGTTAACGTTTTAATCTCTGCTATCAAATGGTTCCAGCAATATTTTAATAATAGATATCCCAAAATTATGAATAGTAGTGGTGGGCTTTCTGAAAGGTGGGAGCTCAAGAACGGGTTTCCTCAGTGCTCCATTCTGGCACCCCTCCTCTTAAATTTATTCACCTTTGACCTTGAAAGTGAACATCGGAATTTAAGATACCACAAATATGCTGACGATTTCAAAATTTACTTTTAGGAACCAATTGCTTCACTAATTTAAGAATAACACATAGAAGAGATGACACAGAAGATTTGATAATTGGATAAGAAATATTGTACACTGTGTTGAATTATAGTATTATAGCATTATAGTATTGGTCTCGCATAGTGAAAATCTGCATTGATTGCACTTTTATGCACCCTACTTTTCGTTTTTATTCGAGTTTGTATTTTTAGTTTAATTTCAATTGTACGTAGTACGACACCATAAATCGAAAGTCGTTTTTTTCTTTGGATCAGCTATACAGTTTTTCCTGGTAAGATAAAAAGCATAATTAAATACAAAAGATATACAATGGCGTATGCGATAAGAACTACCTTCATATATTAGACTGGAATATTTCGAAGAGTATTCGTTAGTTTTCACTCTCATTTCAGTTTTCACAATTTAGTTTCCTTCGGTTGAAGAAAATTCGCAACATGCTTTGTATTCTGCCTTTCAGCTTTATCGTTTTGACTGTTCCTATTGGTAAATATAAAAAGGTTTATAGTTTTATGTGTGTGATACCAAAGAGTTTCAATGATATTTTAATCTGATGTTCGTTGTTTCACTTAATGCCATATATTCTTGTCGGATTACGAATACAACATTAGAAATATTTTTTTATTTAAGATAAAAATCTTGATTTATCACTATAATGTTAAATATAAACTTAAAATTGGCAGTGATTTCTAATTGATAAAATCACATAGGGTTCCCTATCGATTCTCTCTCAGGCCGTTTTTTTCTTGTTATTAAATTAATTATTTTCATAAAATAAGAACTTGTATAAATTCATATTATCCATATTTAACCAATTCCACTAAGCAACGAACTTATAGATAGTATTTTTCCGCCTAATGCCCTTTTGCAAACTTTTTTTTATTTCATGGTCCAGACTAATCTTCATCATTTTACATTAACTATCCCTTGTCTTAAATAACTTACTCCTAGAGGCGTTAATAGGTCGAAAGGTAACTTATATTAAATTGTTACTTAGGCAAGAGGCTAAACCTCTCTATAGATTCCAGTTTGAATGATGTCTTCGGTCGTACCTCGGTAACATGTCTTGTATGTCCATTTTTTCGAAGCTATACTGTATCTAGGAACAGTTGTCAATTAAAATTTTGAAAGTGTTCATTAATTCTCTTACAACCCATAACTTATAAGCTGACGAAAAACCAATCAATCCCAATGCTAATGAAGAACTTTATTTTTCTTTAAAATTTGATCTATTAACTCTACTCATTAATTGAATCTTCAATACTAGTTCCTAGGTTCTTTAGATTTTCAGGACTTATTCTTGTTTCGGCGATTAGTTATAGTCTAAGAGTTCTACTCTCTTTAATATACTACTTGTAATTAATTTTTTCATATTCAACCTGTCATATTCAGAAGTGGTTATAAACATGGTTTGATGTTGATCTAATATGATCAAGTAATCGTTGTGTATAATCAGAGAATTATAAAAAACTTACACCCGTAGAAAGATTCCCAGGAAAGCACTCCACGGCAGTTCCGCGGAAATTCCACTTGGATCTTCTACGGAAAATCCGGTTAGAAATTACGTTCACTTTCCGTAGAAGTTCCTCTAAATTTTCGTCTGCAATTCGCAGCCTGAAATGAACTCTGAAAGTTCTTAGTTCAAATTGTGCTATCAGTACCGCTGCCACACGTAGACTTCGGTAGGTCTCGATAGTCGTCCTAACAAACTTAGTTTGCATCAGGTGCAAAAAATATTTCTTCACCGAGGAAGTTGAATTCTCAATGAACCTTGAAGGGTATACAATAATCTACAAGTGCACCAGGTGTAAAAAATACATTTTCCTCCAGGAACTGAAATTCTAAATGAACGCTGACCGCAATCAGCCAATTTTCTCATTATCTGTCGCTATAGAATAACATCCAAGGGCACCAGATATAAAAAATATATCTCCTTCGAGAAACTTGAGTTCTAAATGCATAGGGTAAGTTGGGGTAAATCCGAACCAGTAAATGGTTTTGGCTATAAAATGTTTATTTTACAGCGGATCAAGTCGTTAAATATATACGAAATTGAAGGTTAGACTTTTGCGCAACTTCAATTATGCACCAAAATTAAAGTCAAAATTGTCAAAACAAACTTGTTGTCGTTTGAGCCTCTCAATGTTGACTAATAAAATGCTGTCATGCCACAATTTTGATTTTATTCGATGCTCTACTCGACAACGCTAATATTAGTTTGCGTAGTGCTTCCGATTTTCGATAACAAAGGGAGGTCGGGTTTACCCACACTGTCGGCTTTACCCCACCTTACCCTATATGATTTAAAATTTTTCAATTTTATTTTATGATTATAAAATGTTGTCATTTTGTATTTGATTTTTTTTTCTGCAATTTCAGAACGCTGAGAAATTGCTGAATCAACCCAAAATTTTATGAAAAAAAAAATCGAAAAATTCAATTTTGATGTAAACAATGCAATTTACGAGAAAATGTCAAATACCGGATCTGATACAGGATATAATAAAATTTTTAAAAAATTTTCTTGAATTTTAAATCAAAATAATTAAATTTTCATCAAAAAAGATCATTTTTGAACGGAAATGATGAATTTTCTACAAAAATTGAAAATATTAAATTTTTTGATAAAAAAATTAATTTCGAACCCAAAAGAAAATTTAATAAAATATTTCACTTTTCAAATGAAGAAAGGATTTTTTAACACGAATTATACATTTTGAACAAACAAAATGAATTCTTAATCAACTACAGATAAATTTTCACTTAACGACAACTTATTTCAGAACCAAAAAAGAATTTAAAAAATTTCAACCAAAGAGATGATTTTTTAATGCTTTAACAAAATATTTGAATTTTCAACTAAAAAAAGATTTATTTTACAACCAAAATTAATTTGCTAAGTTTTCAATTAAAAAAAAAGAATAGATTTTTATAAAACAAAAAAGTGTAAACTAAGAAGTCGAATTTTGAACAACAACAAAAAACTAGAATTTTCATAATAAATAGTCGAGTACTCAACCAAAATCAAGCAAAAATAAAAAATAATTTTCTGTTAAACAGTGGAATTCAGCCAGAAAATATGAATTTTTCAAACCTATAAGACAAATTTTCAACAAACAGTTAAACGCTTCTAAAAAAAAAATTCATTTTTAAACAAAAAAAGGGTATAGCGAAATTTGCCCTATAAACAATTAATTTTTAAATAGAGAAATTAATTTTGTACAAAAATAATAAATATTCAACAAAAATAAACGGATTTTTAATAAAAGTGATTCATTTTTAACATAAAATATGAATTTTTAACAAAATATGTGAGTTTTCAATCAAAAACTTGAATTTTGACTGAAATATATCAATTTCTTACCAAATAGTTGAATTTTCAATTAAAAAATATATAATTTGAACGAAAAATAGAATAAATTAATTTTTAGCTATAGGACAACATAATTTTGTCAAAAAAATAAAATCTCGAATGTTGAAAAACATGTAAAAAATAATTGCCAAAATCACCGGAGATAAATAAAATAAAACCGAAAACATTTATTACATTTTAAACATTTTAAAACCTGAATTTTCAAAAATTCATAGATTTGGTTGAAAACTTTATTATTTTCTTGAAAATTCGTTTTAACTTGGTTAATTTTTTTATTGTATATTTAAAACTACATTTTTGTTTCAAACTTCGTACTTTTTAAAATTTTTTATTATTTTCTAGATGATTGAATTAATTCCAGGACAAT
>JAWWLR010019583.1:0-11050 GCA_035041075.1 Acraspis erinacei | reverse complement strand
CAATTTTTATAATAACTTTTATCATTTAACCAATTTCCAAATAAATATTTGTTTGCTAAAATTTTTTTAACATTTATACTCTTTCTGAAATTAAATTCTGAAAGAATGATTTTAGTGAATCCATCCAACGTGAAATTTACGAGTACTATGATCAGCGAGCATTTACATATTACGTAACATTAACTTTGACCTTTTTACCCCCCCCCCCCCTAAATGCAATTACCTCACATTTTTTGTATTATGTTTTATAAACTCAATGAAAGAACTGAATATTAGAAAATAATATAATTATTTAAATATAAATTTTATAATTTTCTTGGAATATTTCAGATGTGTCAAAAAAAATCTAGAAGATTAAAAAAATGTATTTTATTTTACAGGATTTTACAAAATATTAGGAAAAATTCGAGCATTTTCAAAATATATTTAGGACTTTAGAAGTTTGGCAGAAATAAAACATATTTTATGAATGTTCATAAATGCATCTGAGTTATAAAATATTTGTAATCTATTCAATACCTATTAAATTCTTGAAAAGTTTTTTATTTGACTCGAATTTTTCTTAAAATCTTGAAAAATTATTTAAGATGTAGAAAGTTACCTTAAAATATTCCAAATTATTCTAAGAATTTGAATGAACTTTATTTATTCACTCGAAACCTTTCAAACTTACGTATTTTGTTTCCCCTTTTTTAATCCACAATTGTTATTTTTCAGACAAATATTAGTGTCCAGACGTTCGCATTTTAACGTCTGGTTTGTTTTCAATCTTAACACAGGTAGTTTTTGAATCTCCTAATCTAGCAAGAACTTAATGTGTTTTTTTCTTTCATTTTTACATGTAAATTAAATTGATTCATCAATATTATTAAAGACCTTGAAAACTCTATAATTTTCTTTAATTGGAAAAATTGTAAAAATTTCATTTACATAACATCACATCATCCGTAACAAAGTTTCACACTATGGGAGATAAAAAAGATCCCATTGGACATTTTCATAACTGTTAATAAAATTCGTTATCAAAAGAAAAAACTGTATCACTAAAAACAGTTCTAACAGGAATTAAAATTTCATTTTTGGATATTTTTGTTAAGTTTTTATGTAAATTCCATTTTTTCATGAAATTCAAAGCTAAGTCAAGAGTTTAATTATAGTTTTAATAAACGCAAGATTAATGTAGATGCTATAAGTTTTCTGGAAAAGGTTGTTCTTTAGCGAAAAAATGTTTATTAGCCAACAATATTTTATTTAACATAATACCATATATTTATTTTTAATCTAATCAAAATTTAGAGTAATTTTTAAATATAAAAATTATTATTTTCGTAAAACTTTAAAGGACTGATTTTTTCTGACTCTTTATTTTTACCAAATAAATCCAAAAATAAATTCTTTATTTTTATTGTAAATAACTCAAATTCATTTAAATTTGTTTTATTTACAAAAATATTTAATATCTTTTTGAGCACAGCGAAGAAATTTCCACTTTAAGATTTTTTTAAATCCATCAATCGTAACATTCTCTATATTATTAGTACAACATTAAGCCGTTTCACTTTCGGGGTAGGCGTTACTCACTCGGTGGGGAAGGTAGTAGTGTGAGGAAGGGAATTTTTATAAAATACTGAATTTTTATCTGGCTCAAGTATGTTCAATTTAAATTTTATTCTTTTTAAACTATACCTTTTTTACCGCATGAATGATGAGACTTATTGGTAGAAATTTTCTTTCATTAAATTATAGGTGTGCGTAACGACTCTTAAAAAGACCCGCAGTGTTGTTCGAAACGTTATTGTATGTTATTTAAAGATTTTGTTTGAACTTCATCATTAACCGTAAGACCAAATATATTTTCTGCTGAAATACTTATTGATAATTAATATACAAGTTTTATAACACATTTACTTACTCATAGATAACGTTGATCTTCAGTACAATAAATAATATTTCTTATTAAACTATTTAATTTTTAGAACCTTTTAAGTAATATATATATATATATATATATATATATATCCAACTCACGCGTGAACGACCTACAGTATTAACCATAATATCGCTCCGCTAAATGCTCCTAGGGAAATAGAGTCAATTGTCGAGAATGAGAAGTGCCGCATATACTGTAACTTTATACTCCTGACAATTATTTCTGATGCGCACTCTAAGCCTGACATAGTTCTCTTTGACTTCGAGAAGCGAAGCATGTTCGTTATCGAATTTTCGGCACCAGCTGGCAAAAACATCACAGCCAAGGAGAATGAAAATAAAGAGACGAATAGAGACCTTGTAAGGGAGTTGCGACGATTATACCCGGAATATTCCGTTAAATTAATCGTTCTTCTCAGCGGCGCTCTTGAAGGTGCCAAGCTTTCACTAGTCAATAGCCTGGAAAGCATCCCTGCGTGTGAACAATATGCCAAAACACTTGCGGGGAAAATGCAGAAGGCGGTCGTCTTTGGGTTGCTCCGTATCCTCAGGGTGCACGAGACTTTTGCCGGATCATCGTATTGATTCCATCATAGGCTGGCTGCAATTTTACCGCGATTTCGCTGAGATCGGGTGCAGTTTTTCAGATTAGCACCCGACCCCGGCGAAATCCTGCGGTTGTCCTTATGACAAACTTTTATATATATATATATATATATATGAGATGGGTGTCTATGGGTCGCGAGGAAATCGCACCTACAGGCATACACTCGTTCGCCGAGCGAACGAGCAGCTCCGGACCGAGACCTGCCGTGCGAACGAACACATGAGGGGGCTCCCACTTTCGAACATCTCATTGCATGTGTTAATATATAATAGTCGGTTCCCGCCGTTGCGTATGTATGTACCAGTCCCACGTGTGGGACTGGTATGTATGTACCAGTCCCACGTGTGGGACTGGTGGGAGTCAGGGGAACTCGTTGGCTCAGTCACCACGTGCTTACTCGCCCGGCAGGCTTGTTCGTTCGGCGCTTGTTCGCTCGGCAAACGAGTGTATTTTTAGCACGCGGGTATGGCTTTAATGTTACAAAAAAGTGACAGTCTCGCACTTCCGTGTACACCGATAATAAGGACAATTACTTTAAGGGGTCTAACCACTTTACAATTTTGAGAAAAGAAATTTGTTTTATTAGATTTTTCGAAAGTATAGATAACTAAAAGTACTATACTAAAAGTGTATAAATATTGGAGTTGGAATTTACTCTGCTACCTGAGCGCGTTCATCCGCTCCGCCCAGACGGGTATCGCCTACCTCGCTTTATACATTTGGTCAACTGCTACCTTTGCTGTTTTGGATGAAAATTAACATTATGAAGAAATAGAAGGCATAATGTATGGTGCAGGCATCGCTAACTAAGCACAGGTATAATTTTTTAAAATTTTTCAATAAAAAAAACATTAAACATGTTTTTCTCAAAACAACGTTTTTCGATGCCTTGTTGATAAAATGTCCGAAACAACTAAACCGATTCTTATAAAAATTTAACCATACATACTGAATTCTGAACCTACAGCCGTTTGATTTTTTTATTTCAGATGATCGATTCCGAGATTTCATCAACAGTGCAGACCTGCCTTTTTTGAGGACATTTTTTCGATTACGATTATCATAAATAAAAAGTGGCTAAAATGTATTAAATTTTTTTTTGTGTTTCCACAGTACATTTACCAAGTGCAATAACTTATATATCAATATTTATAATATAAACCTATACAAAAATTCATGAAAATTCTCTTTCTTTTGGGCGTGTAAAGTGGGCAGACCCCTTAACCGAATACTTTGGGTAAGTCGTTGAGGCTCCCTTTTAAGGTTTTGATACAGCAGTGATGTTTTAAGCCGTATTCAGACGTGTGATTCCCGGCTCCGATTGCGGTCACGATTGCAACCGTCGACCAATCAGCGCTGATCGTACTGCATGCTAATTTGTAGACGGATCCAATTGTAACCGTAATCGGAACCGGGAACCGCTCGTCTGAATACACTCGTCAAACTTCGAGTGTACAGTGGATCTCCGTCGAAGCGTTCGGCAGGGCAGGGTCGCGGCCAACACCGTAAGGGCGACAAAGATGTTAAGAAAGTACTCTTAAGGCCGCATAATGTCTGTGGAGATAAGTAGTTTCCGCGTGGGTCCGACATCCAGATAGTATTTGTTATAGTACTCACCGTGTGCATGACACGACACGCTCTGCACCTATCAGTAGGAACTTCTTGTCGGAACTTTTAAACAAATTTTATGAATTAAAATGTTCATAAATATAATTTCCTTCATTTATCTTCAAAAATTCTGCAATTGATAATATTGCAATGCTCTGGATTGTGCAATACTTCTGGCTAATAGTTCTAATTGATTGGGAACTATATGCAAGTGTAAAAGTAGAATGTGAATTAAATAAACATAATCTAATGTTCTGATTCAAGATTCTGACTAAAATTATCATTTGTCCGTGAGAAACTGTATACAAATATTATTATTTGCAGAATTGTTTAATATTATTGAAGGAAATTATATTTATGAAAATTTTAAGGATAAACTTCCGAAAAGCGCATAACTCCGATTAATTTGAAACTCTGTATATCTATGCAATGTTACGCTTTGATTACGAATATGATAGTGAAAAAACCACAAATTTGATTTTCATGGTGCAACCCAATGAAAACCCATAAAATTCATGGTATTTTGAATTTACTTCGGTAAATAGAAAAAATTATGGAAAAACTTTTAGACAAGTCTCAGATCTAAATAAAATATATGAAAAATTTAATTTTTTTAATTTATAAATTTTTGATTCTGCACACTTTTTCTCACAGATTGATAGTTTATAAGAAAATCGATATTGAAATTTAGTAGGTTTCCGTCGTTGGAAAGGGGTAGGGGTTTGAACAACATTATATGTATATGTGACCAGTTACGAAACGTTGGAAATGGGTAGTGGTGAGGGGTAAGCAGGTATTTGGAAGGAAAAGTTTGCAAGTAAAAAATGTACATTTTTATTGGTCCTGCAACTTTCGTCTACAAACTTTTTCAACATTTTTGTATATACCGATATGAATTCGAAAAACAATGACTTTTTTGGGGGTTTCCTGGTAATCATCGCGTAAAAATACACAGGTATATAGAGTTTCGAATTACCAAAGGACGTCCTAAATGTGAATACAAAATGGCAAACTTTGGTACGAACTTTAGTACGTCACATCTGACGTCATTTCCTATTTGAAAAAAATTACTCAAGGATTTTATACAGGATAATAATAATATAATTTTCAGTCAGCCACGTTGTATTGTGCTAACTCCCGACTGCAACGAAATATGCGGTTATGTCACCAGTATCGCGAAGTGTCACCCATAATTGGCCTCACTCGGATGGAAGCCATGGTTCAATTTGGAGTGGCAACATGATCGAACAGAGGCGTCGACCAGGCAATGGCCCCGGACAAACCCAAGAATAACGTTTTATATGGACATTTGGGTCAATATGCAACCGGAATATGCTCATAAAACGCCTCATTCTTTAAGAGATCAAGTATTCTTTTCACTCAAAGGGGGATATGAAGCTCTTTATAAAAAAAAGACGAACAAAATCCTCCAGCGAACATACAACCCTTGCCAAGAAGACCAGCTTTACAAATACCTGATAATGCCGACATGCGAACTAGGAGATCAAAAATCCACCAAAAAGTCTTGCAGGATGAAAAAATTAACTGAAGCTAATACTTCTTTCTTTGATTTGCTCCCTCAAAATGTTAATTTCTGGAATCTGAACTGGATAGTTTACGAGAAGGCGGTCTCTTGGCTTAAAACAATAGAATTAATGATAGTTTAGTACGCCAGAGCAAGATTCGCGAGCTTTTTTCACAGCTTCAGTTTAAAATTACAATTTCCAAACAGCATTCATCAAATTCTCAGTGCGCGATTAGCTACATAATATCAAATAAGAGATACGTTTGAAAAGTTAAGGTCCTTGCTCGAAACTTACGGAAAGCAAATCACACGCTGAAAATGTGTAAACTGTTGACCATCAAGCAGCACTATCCCATATCGGTATGGCCCGTCGAACAAAAAAGTATTTAAGGTCAACCACCTTTTATACGTGGACAAACTTGAACTGTTTTCCTCTTTAAAATAGGACCTTAAAATCCTTGTCGCAGCGATAAATAGGTACTCTAATGTAGTTGGCATAAGCTTTGAACTAGACAAGTGTGCCTGCGTCCATCTACACTAAGGAAGACTACACAGAAAAAAAGAAGTCTTACTTCTATGATGGTCTTGTTTTTCTTTTTGCCTCAAATTAAGCTGACGTCTAAAATTTTACGATAATTATGTCTTAAAAAGATCCATTAAAGGTCTTCAATTTAAAATAAAACACAATTATGGCTAACCCTTAATCTTTTGTATTAAAAACAAGCCCAACGTGGTCTTCGACCTGTGGCAGCAAGATTTGGGCTCTAAAGATGAAGGTAATGAAGCTTGCTTTAGCCCCTCAAGATCTAGCTTTTAGACCTCTGAAAAGTTATAGCTAATTTCAAAGAATTGCGACGTCACAACTGAATAGAGCGAGCTGAGTGAGACGCGTCGTATCGTCGTCACACCAATATCTGTTTCTTAATTTTTTGAATCTATAATCTGTGCACCGAGAGAATAACCTAAATCGTGCATCGTTACGTATTTGAGCTGAGATACTGTCAAAGAAGGGATTGTGTGGAAGAAAGTGTCCAATATTGGAGCGTGAAGGTAAGTTTCTAATAGCGTATTCGGTTTTCCTGCATGGGCGTACTCCAAGAGTACTCCGGTCGGTCTATCTTACTTCTTCTTACTTCTTCCTTCTCGCTCCGACCAACTTCGGTGCAGGGCGGAGTGCACCAGTCCAGGATAACCGAATTCTCTATAAGAAACGCTTCCATAGTTGCGTACTGTGGACGTAATTTGGTCCGCCTGTAGGTTATTCTATCGGCAAACATGAAAATTAATCACACAGACAACAGTTTCTTATATTTCAAAGTAACGGTTTTCTGGGTATAATTTGATTTATAATACAGGCTTTATTTAGGATATATTTAGCACTTGTTTTAAATTTATAAAGTGACTTCATGTAAGCCCACAGTCTGGCTACAGAGACTATTTTTAAGATTATGCAGCGGCTTAATGTTAGCCTACCGTAGCTAACAACTAGTTTCGAAACCATGCAGTGGCTTGATGTTAGCCCATATTATCGCTACCGACTAATTCCAAGGCTACATTGGGTCTAATTTGTAGTTCTATAAGTAGTTCGTTTTAAAGATTTCAAGCTAGGCTAGTGTTTAACTGAGCTGGTCTTCTTTATGTTACAGCTTAAAACAAGCCCAGTCTTGGTTTTGAATCAAGACTTTTTTTCTGTGTAGAAACCACAACATCGCTTCACGATCAGGAAGTTCAACTCATAGGTGGTAATACCAGTAGGCTCTTGGTAATGTAGAAACATATGCATATATTGGAACTCGAGTCCGTTGTGGAGAATAATCAGTGTACTATTTACTGGAATTCCTCTTTTTCTACCACTCAACATATAAGTGCTACAAAGCCTTATATTTTTCTCCAAGATTTGAAGACGAAGATAATTTATGTGATTGAATTTTGGACAGCAGCCAATGGTAATATCACGGCAAAGCAGGAAGAAACACGTGTGAAATAACAATCACTCTTTTTCGAGCTGAGCAAGCTGTACTCAGGCTACAAGTCCATCTTGTTGTTTTCATAATTAGATGGCTTGGAGGTATGAAAGCCTAATTTCTTGGACAACTGACCAAAATTCTGGCTGGCCAGCATCAAGCTCAGTCCACCGCAAATCGGATGCAAAATTCTATTCTTCTGGGTTCACTTCATCGGGTCCGTCAACACTGTACGTAATAACGTTCTTCAAAGATTGCTAGTTTTAACAATGCATCCAGAGGTGAAACCTTCATCTCCAAATGTGCCGTCTGCCGCGTGAGATAATCCGTGGCTAGAGAGCGGACTCCAAGGAACAGTGCAGTACACAGTATCCTGTATAAATTTCTCATTAAGATAGAAGGAACAGTAGCTGATGACGTACACGTTCCGGTTTCTTCAAGATTCCTTGCATTAAGGAACCATGATCGTAGCTTCTGGAGCCTAAAACTTCTCATAATTGAATAAGAATAATATAATTTAAAAGTGGATTAAACAAGCACCGCAGTGTCCCACTGGGAGCAATGTCCATTAAAAAATAAAACTGGTTCCCAGAAGAAACGCTGTAAATCACACATATGGCCACGTGTCACAAGCGTGAGACGGATGGCCACGGGCACGATGAAATCACAATTTCAGGCCGGCTACACCCTCGTGTGTCTTGAGGACAAGAAGCGACCTAAGGATGACAGACGCTACAGCTCCCTTTTAAGGTCTTAATACCTCCCCTCCTTTTCCTTGGCAGTGACATTTTAATCGGCCGGATCCGAGAATCCGATTACGAATATAGTTCGTTTTTCAAAGTCTTGGTGAACGATGTAAAGCCTCTATCTACCATGGAGCTTTCGGCAAAGCAGAGTCGGGTCTAACAGCGTAAGAGCGCCAAAAATGGTAATAAAGTACTCTTACGGCTGCGTTCTGTCTGTAAAGATACGTACTTTCCGCGTGATTGGGACACCCGGATAGTATATATTATAGGGACATTGTGTACGCGTGAAACGCTCTGTACCGATTGCTGAGAACTTCTTGACATAATATTCAGTCCCTGTATACTAAGGTGGAAATGCCACCGTTCTGGCATGCAAAAGTGAAATCCTCTGCACGTGAATTAATACCTGATGATCTGAGGAACCGAAAAGTTTGCTTTTTCGACAAGTACTGATTATTTACATTTCTGTGAATATTTCCGTGCATTTTCCTTTCGAGTCTTTTCATACTTTGCATTCTTTACTTCAGCTTTTAGAACTGAAGCATTAAGATTGATTAATGAACTTTCCTCTCTTCCGATGTTAAAATCCAGACCATGGGTCACGGTCTTCTACTCCACGGCTTTGTAAAGGGACGCTCCTCTGCCAATTATCTCGTGTTTCGTGGTCGTTTTTAAGAGAGAATCTCCAACATTTGCAACGAAGTAAGCTGTACCTAGAATAATTCCGTTATAATGACATTGGGGATTCAGAAGTCCGCGTCCATCATGACGCCGTGAGATGTATAATCGCAGAATTAACATTTTTGATCCATTGAACGACTCCAAATGAGTAGAGTAGAATTGGGATAGCAATCATGTTCAACTCGGACAGTTTTGAAGATCTGTCAAAGAATAAGATTATATCTACTTCGGAGAGACTTCTTCACTAAGGTTACAGCCTGAAAGCGACTTTGAGGCACGCCTATGTATGTATAAGTTTCTCTAGTGTAAAGATGTCTGATAACACTATTATGACAAGCTCAGGGTCATCGGGATCCTCAATAATCTTTCCTTTCTTTAGATGAATCTTGGCATACTTGTAAAATTCATAGTCAATACCAATCTCTTCAATAACTGCTGACTTTGAAACGTGATTACTCGTTCCAAGATGGAGCGATAAACTTTTTTTTGAAAACCTACTTAAAGCTTATTAAACTACCGGCGGGCGCGCCTTGGAGACTCACACGAGCGGTCGTGTACCGCACTCTGTGTGGCTGATCGACAATTCAAATTTATCTTACAAAAGATTGTTTTCTTGCATTGAGAAATAATCATTAAGATTTAAAACTTCAAACAGTTCAATATAACAATATATTTGAATATTTCAACAAAAAATATATCATAGAAAATATGATGATTAAACTTTACACACTGCGAGTAATTTGCTTGATTAGAAAGCGAAAAATTCGCTTGATGTGGACTGCCATGAAGCTGGTTGAAGTCTAACAACTGAAAAAAGCTATGAAAACTAAGAACTTTGAAAATTTGAATCACCAACATGGAAAAAAAACTTTAAATGAATAAACTTTAACACTACGAAAGTATGAAACTTCCTTCTTCTGAATTGTGAACTCGTAAAAATAATAATTTTAAAAAAATCACAACTTTGAATGAAGAGTAAAAAATAAGTGAATGCAAATAAATACAAATGAATACAAATGAATACAAATTATTTTTTGGGGGGTTTCCGATTATCTGAACCTAGCTGGTATATCGTGAACAACGATTCCTAGTGCCCATCCTGATATTTTGCCTGCTTTCCCGACGCCTAATTTGAAAATACTGGACTTGCCGCACTGATTGTGGCTACGCACCCGCCGGTAGCTTAAACTAAACGTGATTTAAGACCTAATAGAGGTATTTTTTATATTTCGAAAATAATTTCACGAATTTCTCCAATGCAACTAAAATGTCCAAGCCTCAAATGTCAAGTTTCAGTTGGCGATTACTGCTGTCGACCACAAGACCGATGGTCGCCGAGAATTTCTCTCATCTTCAATTTAAACCAATAAAATTTTGAAAAACAACTAGGGGCTCCCAAGATATGTCAATAAATGTCCAAGCATGTCTGCGGCGATTCTCAGTCGGCGAGCACCACAGACGGCGAGGCTCGATGCTAAAGCAACTAAAATTCGGCAAAGTCACGCTTGGACATTTTTAGTCGTATTTCGAGAACTCCTTAAAATTTTATAAGTTTTACAGGCTTAAATTAAAGATAAGATCTCAAAGACTAATTGGTATGAATTTGAGATTTTTGCTACAACTTTCTTAGGCCATGCCACAAGTTGAACTTGAGGTTCAAAATTCGAGAAATTCTTGCATTTTTTGTAAACTTCTAAAGCAGTACATTCTCTTTAAAAGATAACTATTGCTTCATTTTGGAACGAGTAATCACGTTTCAAAGGCAGCAGAAATTTTTAATAGTACTTTCGCTGATCGTACATTCCATTTACGCCGGTAGTGTAGCTTAAACTGTCCTCTACCAGCGCCTTAAAATTCAAAATGGGATCTTCTTTAGTTTTCGAGAAATAATTAAAAACGTACGCCGAAACGATACACATACTAATTGATAGAAAATGTCGTGAAAGTCTTCTCGTTCGAGAAAAAATCCTCCTGAATCTAGTTTCTGAGG
>JAWWLR010019532.1:0-11052 GCA_035041075.1 Acraspis erinacei | reverse complement strand
ATAATGCAATCAAGTGATCTGATGAGAGCAGTGTGCCCCCGACATATTGGACAAAGCCTGGTTTTTTACGCCATCATTGACGGACTGGGTTGCAGTTAAGTGCGCGATGGGGGGAACTACAGCTTAAGGAGGGTTCCGAACCACCAGAATTTCAGTAAAGGTACATAGAAAAATTTATTATTATTAAATTATTATCAAATAACAATAAAAAATCATTGTAAAAAAGTCAAAATGTCCACAAAATAAATCTTTTTCTTTTCTTTTTTACAAAAAAAAAATTGCTATCTTTTTTTTTAAATTTCAATAGATAACGAAGCCACACAAAAAAATCTTTTTCCGGGTCTGGAGATCAGACCATGTTTAATACGTGTGTTTTGGGGTCGCTGAATTCGAATCCGAGGACCGAAAAACTTCAGCACGTCAGGGTTCTGACATAACCTCAAAAAACCTCGCCAAATTTTTTTTTGAGCCCGGGGGTCAGAACATGTATACAATGCATTTATCTAATCCGTCATATTTCTTCTTGGTAAGCATTCCACATTTCAAATTCTTTTTCAAAAGCCCTTGTAAGGACTATATGATGTGCAAAATCCGATCGTGGAACCTCCTCTCGGCGCCAATGCTGAAGTCAAGACGTTGATTCTAAAGGTTATTTCGAAACCCGTATATACCCGTCTCGAAAAAAATGGTACGAGGCTTTTTGAGGTTATCTCATAACCCTGACCGGATTCGGATTCAGCAACCCCAAAAGCATATAATAGAGATCGTCTGACCTCACGATGCGGAAAAACATACGAAAAAAATGTTTTTGTGCATTTTTGAAGTTATGTCAAAACCCTGATGTGCTGATCTTTTTTGGACCTCCGATTTGGATTTAGCGAACCAGAAAACATGTAGTGAACATGATCTGACCTCCAGACCCCGAAAAAGTTTTTTTTATGTTTATATGTGGCTGTGTAATCCATCGTTTTATTTTAAAGCAAGACGCTTATATTATTTATTATCAGCACTAAAATATGCTGATGAATTTGTATATAAATAATGACAATGGAAAGCTTCCTTAGAATCTCAGGGTTGTAGCTTTGTTATTTTCAAGAATTTTCTGGCATCGCAAAAAGTGTTGACAATTTACTTAACGCTTCGAGATAACGCAGTAGGTCGCAAACAGGAAAGAACGTTCCTAAATAAAGTATCGAAATTACACTAAATTCAGGTAAACACGAACAGTTGAAATAATGAGACAGAGGCTTTTACATAAACCGACAAAACGTGGCATTTAGTTCGCTCACGTCATTGTTCTTCAGCCAATTCTTAAAAAATCTAACCTCCTTATTTTTGAATTATGAAGACCACTGTTCCTGTTATCTTTGTAACCACGGCAGTTTTATTTAATTCGATTGGTAAGTACAAATAAAAAAAGATAATTCATTAATTAGAGCACAATGTTAAATTAATTTATGTAGCAAGCAATAAAGCAAAAATCAACGCAACATAAGCATTCCCTAACCTATTTTTAGTTTAACTTTTTATCGCAATTTTTAAATTACTCTCAGTCGGATCTCGGTATACGCTTTCTTTCTTTGTACTTTCCCCATATTTGAGAATAGAACTTTTAAAATTAAACTCTATCCCAGATGGCACTTTTCAATTTCGTCCTACCGAGATAGGACCTTTTTATTTGGACAGGACCAACTTTATTATTTTATTAATTTATTTTTTAAAAATATTTTATATAAGAAACAAAATAATTTATTAATTAAAGTGAAATTTTAAGTTAATTTTTGAAGCAAGTAGTAAAAACGAAGAATGCACACAATATAAGCTTTTCCTAATCTATTTTCAGTTTAAATTTTTATCGCAATTTCTAAAATACTGTCTCTGTCTAATCTCGGGTTACGCGCTCGGTCTTTGCACTTTCCCCCATATTTGTGCATAGACCTTTTGAAACTAAACGCCATCCCAGATGGCATTTTCTTTTTCGTGTTACCGAGCACAACTTAAAGTAAAAAATTTATTCATTTCATTTTTTATTTTATTTATTTATTATGTTTTTGTTTTTTTAACCATGAATTAAACTTTTGAGAATAAATATCTTTGATATTTAAAATTGCATTTATTAACCCTTAACTGGCACTATGGGTAAAAAATACCCCAAAAAATTGTTGAGCTAGTAAAAGCAAAAAAAGAGTATAAAGGTAACTTTTGGTCGTTATTTTCAACAATTTTGTAACTAACTTAAATTAAACTAATGGCTATAAAACCGATTATACTTAAACTACATAAGAGAATTATGCTGCGCAAAAATATTCAATACCGGCTGCGCAGGACACGTCTGAACACGTTGGGTGAAAAATACCCTTTGTGCAATTTACGTTATAAAAAGGAATTTTACCAGTTAAGGGTTAAACAAATGTAAACTTTAAAACAAATTGCAGAAGGAGGCTTAAAATGAATTATCATCTGTCTGTAATGAGCCGTTTTACAGTGTTATTTAAAAAAAATTTTTTTAATTTAACTCTCTTTGTGCAATTATTTTTCACGCGTTCATTTGCTTTAGTATTTTTTTGTACATTTTTTCAAGGAATATAAGTATATCTAAGCCTTCTTCTGCAATTTTGTTGCAGAATTTAATTTTTGAAGTTTATCTTGGCTTACAAAATTTACTCTTTTGCTCATCCATCTTTTTTCGTATCTTATGTCCTTTCAACCAAAATTTTATTTTTCAAGAATAAAATAGAAATTACGAGTTCTATAAAAAAAT
Source organism: Acraspis erinacei (assembly GCA_035041075.1). Lineage (NCBI taxonomy): Eukaryota > Metazoa > Arthropoda > Insecta > Hymenoptera > Cynipidae > Acraspis > Acraspis erinacei. The sequence continues at coordinate 8,291 of JAWWLR010019532.1, read as the reverse complement.
AATTAATAACAAATATGCAAATCTCTGTTGGTGTAACAAGTTTAGTCCATTAATTTTTTTCTTTTTGTATCTTGTGTCCTTTTTCCAAAAATTAAATTTTTTTTATTTTAAATGCATTTTTTACGAATAAAAAAAATAAGTGCTCTCTCAGCAGATGATTGATAAAAGATTTTTAGTTCTTTTTGAATTGAACAACATTTATCCATTCAGTTCTTTCGTACCTCGTGTCTTTTTACAAAAAATAATTTTTTTTAAGGTTCTTTTTTAGGAATAAAATAAAAATTACGCGTTCTATCAAAGAAATGTAATAACAAATTAGTCAATGTTTTTTATATCAACAAATTTTGTACGTTAATTGTTTTACGTATCTTGTGAAATTTTTTCAAATATTAAATTTTTTTATTTTCGATGAATGGTTTTACGTTACAAACAAAAAATATACAACCAATGAAAAATAATTTCAAACACATTTGTAGATCTTTCTCTTTTTGACAAACGTCTGTTTTCATGCCATCTTTTTCTTATCTTGTGTATTGTTTTTCCTGTCCTATGTCCTTTTTCCAAAAATTCAATTTTTTTGATTTTCGTTTTTATTTTCCGGGATTAAAATAAAAATGACACCCTGTTAAATTAATTAATTTCTGCCAGAAATAAACAATAACAAATCTGTAAATGTTTTTTTATTAAACAGTTTTTGTCCATTCATTTTTTTTCTTATCTAGTGTCTTTTTAGCAAAAATTTCATTTTTTTATGTTAAAAGGAATTATTACCTGCCTGTCATGTGCCGTTTTTTCAGTGTTATTTAAAAACATTTTTGTTTAAATTTAAACCTTTTTGTGGAATTTTTATTCAAAAGCCGATTTTTTTAAGTATTTTTTAAAGTCGTTTTTTAAGGACCATAAGTCTATTTAAGCCTTCTTTTGAAATTATGTTGCATAATTTTTTACGAATGCAATAACAATTACAACTTCTATAAAAATTAATTAATAAACAATACTTAAATAATTTTTGATGTATCAGATTTGGGCCATTCATTGTTTTTTTAATCTTGTATCTTTTTACCAAAAACTTAATTAAACAAATTTTTTTAGGCATAAAATGAAAATTACGCGTTCTATCAAAAAAGAATTAATAACCAATTTGTAGATATTTTTTAGTTCAATAAATTTTGTACGTTCATTCTTCGTATTTTTTGACATTTTTCAAAAAATTAAATTGTTTTTTTCGATTAATTGTTTTACGATTAAAACCAAAACTATACAACCCATCAAAAATAATTTGTAATACATTTGTAGATATTCTTATCAAAACAACTTTTGTTTATTCATTTTTTCGTATCTTGAGTCGCTTTTCCAACAAAAAATTATTTTTAATTTTTAATGCATTTTTTTACGATTAAAACAAAATCTCCATTTACTTTCTTTCCTATCTTGTGTTCCTTTTTCAAAAATTCAATTTTTTCATTTGTAATATTAGTTTTCAGGATTAAAATAAAAATTGCTTTCTGCTGAAAATAAATAATAACGAATTTGTGCATCTTTTTTAGGTGCAGAGCTTTTCTCTGTCATTGTCTTTCTTATCTTGTATCTTTTTACCAAAAATTTAATATTATTAAATGTTCGTTTTTAAGAATAAAATAAAAATTACGCGTTCGAGCAAAAAATAATGAATAAAAAATTCGATGATAGTTTTGGTTGCACAACTTTTGTCCATTCATTGTTTTTCTGATCTTCTGCCGTTTTACAAAAATTTAATTTTTGTATTTTCAATGATTTTTTTACAATAAAAATAAAAATTTTGCGCCCCGTCAAGAAACGATTTGATTTAAAGTTCAATTTAATTTAATAAATTATCATGAAGTTTCCAAATAAAAGGACTGGCAAGGAAAAAGACTGATTTTTTCCTCGACGAATGCCCAAATAACGCATTAGTTTATTAATTTTGTTTTTGAAAATCTTACAATTTATCACAAAATTTATTAATTTTTCTGAAGTTATCTTGATGATTCTAATTTTCAAAACTGAGATAACGTTAACTAGTTTTTATGTCCACAACTACCTGAAAATGCATTTCTTAAAGAAAAATTGATTGAACATGATAGATGCATTTAATTAAAAAAAGAGCATTTAATTTAAAAATTTGAAACCATAAAAAAGACGAACTTCCACATTTCTTATTTTAAATGAAATAATTACGTTTTCATGTTTTTTTAAATTAATCTTTCCGAGAAAAAATAAATTTTATGCCAGTTAAATTAAACAGAAAAGATATCTTTTTGAGCAAATAGTTAAATCTACATATAATAGGATGAAATAAAAAAAAAAGATTATCGTTCTGTCTGAAAAGACGAATTTTAAGCAAAATACATGAATTTTAAACGAAAAAAGAAAAATTTTCACCAAGTTACTAATTTTTCGAATAACTGTTTTGATTTTCAACAAAATAGTTGAATGGTTAACTAAAAAATAAATTAATTCTCAATGAAAAGTATAATCAATGATATTTTTAACCAAAAATTTTAACTTAATTACGAACAAGTGGAATGCAATATAAAAATACGAATATTCAACTGGAAAAAGATGAACTTTGCACTGAAAATGATTTTCTGCTAAATCACACGAATTTTCAATAGGACAACTTAATTTTTAATTTAGAAATATACATTCCTAACCAAATACTTGCATTGTTAATTAAAAAACTTATTTTATTTGTTTGAAAATGTATCTTTTCTTTTTGGTAGATAATAAAATAAAAAATAAAGTATAATTATATTTATAAATATAGATATTAGTAAATAAATGTTTATATCAATTTTTCGTCAAACGCCTTTTTTTATATAGATTTAATCTTTTTGGGCAAAAATTCAAGTGTTTGATTCAAAATTTAACTTTATTTTTGTTAAAAACTCATTCTTGAAATTCAAAATTGAACTATTCTTTTTTTGTAATTTTTCCTTTTCGTTGAAAATTGTTTTATTTTTTTCGGATAAGTCATCTTTTCATTTTTTATGGAAGGTGCGGGACGACTGAAAAATCCCGAAAAATAAAATGACCGAATTGAAAAATTCCCGAATATTAAAATTCGCGACTAATAAAATTGCCGAAAATTAAAAATACCAAATTTTAAAGTTCCCGATTGAATCATAAAATTCTCGAATAATAAAGGGACGACTGAAAAATCCCAAAAATTAAAATTCCCGACACTCTCAAATTCCCGAATTGGATAATTCCCGAATAATAAAATTCGGGAATAATAAAATTGCCTAATTGTAAAATTCCCGATAGAAAATGATCGAATTTTAAATATATCCGGAGTGGAAAATTCCCGAATTTAAAAAATTACAATTTGTTTATAAAACAGTTTTTATTTATTATAAGAAAAATAATGAAAATGTATTTGCTTAAATTATTTTTAATGTTTAAAATTTGGAAAATTATTGGTTGGATTAAAAATAACTATCATTTTTAATAAAATATTTCTGGAAGACGCATTTTTTAACGTGCGTGGTATTTAAAAAATGCAAAAAACGTTCGTAAAAATCTAATTTTACCATAATAGCTGAAAGCTAAATTCTCATTTTTTAAACTTGAAAATTTGATTTTTTTACACCTTCCCAAAATCGACCAAATTTGCCCCTCGAAAAAAAATCAGCCACTCTTTTCATCATACCCATAAATATTCTATTTAAAATCATTGTTCTTTTAAATTCAGAACATAATTTAAAAAATTTAAAACATTAAAAATAATGTTTAAAATTTAAATTTCATTAGTGCATTTGTAATAAGTAAAACCGATTTATAAAAATATTGTAATTGTTTAAATTCTCGAATTTTCCAATTCGGATATTTTATAATTTGGCAGATTCCTGGCGGAAATTTTATTATTCGGGAATTTTCCAATTCGGTCATATTATTAACTGCCTTGAATGTTATTATCCTAGAATTTTCCAATTCGGTATTGTTATTTTTCGGCAATTTTATTATCCGCGAGTTTTATTATTCGGGAATTTTCAGTCGTCCCATAATAAAATTTCGAAATTATAAAATTCCTCAATAATAAAATTCACGACAGTTTATAATATTAGCGAATTGGAAAATTTGCGACTAATATTATTCCCGGCAGTTAATAATATTACCGTATTGGAAAATTCCGGAATAATAAAATTCCCTACAGAAAACGGCCAAATTATAAAATATCCGAATTGAAAAATTCCCGAATTTAAGCAATTACCATTTTTATCAGTGTTTTATTGATTTTAAAATTAAAAAAAAGAATTAATGTTATATTAAATCCAAAAAATAATTTTGGAAATTTTAAACATTGAAAACAATATAAAAAAATCATTGTTGTGTTAGTATTCAACCAAAAATATTTATAAAAAGTTTCATTGTTTAAATTCGGGAACTGTGCAATTTTATTATTTGGCAACTTGCCAATTCGGGAATTTTATTATTCGAGATTTTTCTTATTCGGGAATTTTCCTAATCGATATTTTTAATTTTGGGATGTTTTATTATTCGCGAATTTGAATAATTTCCAATTCGGTAATTTTATTTTTCGGCAATTTTATTAGTCTCGAATTTTATTAATCAGCACTTTTATAGTACGGGGAATTTTATTTTTCGGGTTTTTTCAGTCGTCCCAAAGGTGCGTCATTTGAATTCAAAGTTAATTTCATTTTTGAAAAATTAAACTAATTTTGTTAAAAAATTCTCTTTTTTTAACTATCTTTTTCTCTGAAAATATAGCTATTTAATTCTTGTTGGAAAATCGATCTATTTTAGTTAAAAATTAACTTATTCTGACGAAAACTGGTCTTTTTTTTATCGATTAAAAAATGTTTCTTCTCTAAAAATGTAACTCTTTTGTTGAAAATTTCTATTTTTTGGTTGTATTTACAAGTTTTTTATTAAAAATTAAAATATTTCTTAGTCAGGTTGTTTGAAGGTCTACCTATTTTGTTAAAAATTCCCTTCTTCTGGGTTAAAAAATAATTATTTCAACTGAAAATTCAATAATAAAACTTTATATTATTACAATTGGCAAAATTCCTCGCTTCAAATGTTTCAAATTACCTAATCGGCATTGAGGAAAATCTACAGTAAGCATTTCCGTGGCACATCTATTTTTTTGGAAAAAGATTTTATTTCAATACAAAGTAAAAAGTCATGGGAATCCTATTTCAAACAGTCGGTATAAATTAATTTTCAAAGTCACCTTATTAACCCGGCAATTTAAACTGCTCACAAAAACATATGTTACAAAATATAAGTTTGGCACATATTTAGAATTTAAATTTTTCAAATTCATTGTTAAGAAGATTTTGTTGGTTCAATCGTACCTTCAGATCGAATCGAATAAAATAAATCTGAAATAGTAATTTTTCAAATCAAATCTTTTTATCATGATGGGAGTGTAAAAATGTGAAATATTCATGTTTCACATAAAATTTGTATATCATGATGAGAATGCAAAAATGTAATTGCTTCACATGCTGATTTTCACCGCGATCGTCGCGCGCCGCTCGCAAGGACAAACGCGCCTCGGACCGCGGGATGTATTTATTTACCGATTTAAAAGATTCTTTCTTCAAATTGAAGCTGATTTATTTTTAAATATTGATGAACAAGGAAACAGAAACAAAACTTTTTTACCAAAAAAGACAAATTTTCAACAAAAAATCGAATAGTTAAATCTTCAATTTAAAGAATTAATATTTTTAACATAAAATTTTATTATTACAAATTAGATACATTTTTCGGCAGAAAACTGAACTTTCCAGTAAAATGATGAATTTTCAATAAAAAAGAAAGAATAGGTAAAATTTCAGTTAAGCAAATTATTTTGAACGAAAGCAATTCATTTTATACTAAAGTGATCAATCTTCCAGCAAAAAGATTAATTTTTAATCCAATAGATGATTCAATAAAATACTTCAGTTTCAAACTGAAAAAAATATAAATTAAAAAATATATTTTTTACGACAAAAAAGATTAATTTGAACGAAAATTATGAACTAGTTCTTAAAACAAATGAATTTTTAATCAAATGGTTAAACTTCTAACCAAAAATATAAGTTTTTTTTTTAATAAAAAAGGAGAATATTTAACAAAATGTATACAATTTCAACGAGAAATATAAACAATCTACCCAAAAAGACACACTTTCATTAGAAATTATAAATGCTTACTGCAAAAACATATTTTTTAAACCAAAATTTAAGTTCTAACAAAAAAGGTGAAGATAAAATCAAAGAACTTAATTTTCTAACATAAAAGTTGAATCTTCAACAAAAAATTTATATTTTCTACAAAAAATTTAATTTTCGACGAAAATGATAAAGCTTTCCCCCAAAAAATGATTTTTTAAATAAATAATTGAATTTTTCACCATGAGGATGAGCTTCCAACTAAGAAGATTATTTTTTTACCAAAAATGACGAATTTTAAACAAGATAAATAAATTCTCAGTCACAGAAATACATTTATAACGAAAATGATGAAGATTTCACAAAGAAAAATGAATTTTTAACCGAATGACTGCATTTCCAACTAAAAAGTCGAATTTATAACCAAAAAGATGGATTTTTAGCCATAAAGATTAATTTTCTACCAACAAAATGACAATTTTTCAACCAAAAATATTCATTTTCAACGATGAAAATTATTTTTCTACAAAATACCTAAATTTTTAACCAAATACTTTAATTTCAAACTAAAAAAGGATTAGTTTGTCACCAAAAATTGAATATGTTAATATTGAGTTATTAAAACGATTTACAACTAAAAAAAGAATTTTTAACAAAATAATTCAGTTTTTAACAAACATTCAAATTTGCATAAAAAAATGAATTTTTCATGAAATAGTTGAACTTTTCATGAAATAGTTGAATTTTCAACTTAATTTTTAATCAAGAATATTAATGTTTCAGAAAAAAGACACATTTTTAACTATATATGTATATTGATTTTCAACAAATGGGTTGAATTTTAAGCATGTAAATTATCAATCAATTGGTAACAAAAGTAATGAATATTTCACAGGCAAAAATAAATTTTTAACTAAAAAATTATATTTCTAAGCAATCAGATTATTTTTCTACCAAAAACACGAATTTTTTAAAAAGTAAATAAATTTTTAGGCACAGATACAAATTTATAACGAAAATAATGAATATTTCAACAAACAGAATGAATTTTTAACCAAAATATTACATTTTTAACTAAAAAGTTACATTTCTAAAAACAAAGAAATGAATTTTCAGAAATGAATATTTATTTTTCAAGAAAAAAGTCGAATTTTCAAGGAAAAAGATGAATTTTCAACCAAGAACATTAATTTTTTTTTAAATTTGTAAATGATTTTTTAACCAAATAGTTGAATTTCCAACTAAGAAATGATTAATTTTTTACCAAAAATTGAATATGTTAATTTTTAGTTATGGAAATTATTTTGAACCAACACACGACGAATTTTCTACCAAATTGTTCCGTTTTTACAAAACAAATTTTTAGGAAAAAATATAAAAATAGTTCAATTTTCAACCCAAGAATTACATTTTTAATCAAGAATATTAAAGTTTCATAAAAAATACGCATTTTCAACAAAATATGTAAATTGATTTTTAACAAAAGAGTTGAATTTTCAAAATTTAAATTCTAACTCAAACATAAAATAGATAAACATTAAGTTTAAAAAATGTTTTCAAACAAACATGTAGAAATTAAAAAAAAAACAATTTTTAACCAAAGAAATACAGTTTTAACAAAAATGATGAATCTTTCACACAAGAAAATGAATTTTCAACTACGAATATTAATAATTTTATACCAGAAAAAATAACTTTCGACAAAATACATCCATTTTTAACCAAATAGTTGTTATTTTCAATGAGAAAAGATCAATTTTCAATCAAATATCGTATAAATAAATCGAAATTTAATGAAATTAATTTTCCATCAAACAAAGAACGGTTTTTCAAACAAATATTGTGAAAGTAAAATTTGTGTTAAATTTTGAAATTTCGGTAGACATAGCCACGACCTAAAAATGAAATATTTCAGCATATTAGCAATGGAATTTTCAAATGTGATAGATTGTAAAAAGTAGAGAATATAAAATCAAAAATGTTGGTAATAATTTTTAGAGGTCAAATAGATTATTTGTAGTTATAATTTTTCGGAAATCTTCAAAAGCAAACACTTTGGTTGCCTACTATTTCAATTAACAAACCTGGCAATAATGTAAAAAGTTACCTTGGAACTTTATATAGTATATATATTTTTATATA